>JACCPG010004877.1:0-25738 GCA_016069955.1 Drepana arcuata | reverse complement strand
TGGAAAATATATACAGCAGTAATATTTTATCACAATCCTGGTAAAACTGAAGCTTATCTCATTATGTGGCATATTTTTTCTGAAATATTGCCGCCATTTTGTCAGAAGAGCATTTTGTAGAAATACAGGCATTTTCGCTACTATTAAATATAAACTTTAACTAGCTGAATTTAGAGTTAAAATTACATTGCGATTGGTCCAGACTTTTTTGAGTTGCATCTGTCATTACACGCAGCAAAGTGCATTTGGAATAATAATGATGTAAAAAAAGTTAATGAAAAAGTTAATGTGGCACAGAGTGTAAGCTTAGCACAGATACACAAGTTATAAGAGGGTTTTGTCAAAGGTATTCTTAACATGGATATTTAAAACAGGCCACTTATATAAATCGAACACACAGGGATGGGAATGTCAACAGTACACGAATTAGAGCAAGGGTATATATACCCTTGTGGCGTGACTTATAGCTGCACATAACCTCATTGGTACAGTCGGGATTCTAACTTGCAATCTTTGTGTTGCAGACTACTCGAGCCACTCGGCCACCACGGCTCTTATATAACATTAGTATTTTTAATTTAAAATACAATGACGTCCAGTGTATTTCATGTCTTAAATCTTACCACTTATTATACGTCATAATCAATATATATATAGAATAAATGTAAAGGGATTGTTTTATAACTTTATTACATTATCTAGATACATGTGAGTCTAGAGATCGGGCACGCCCCTGTTCTCGCTCGACTTTCATATATAATATAAACCCAGTGTTTAATCTAAGCGCTTATCAAATTAAATCGCATACGTAGTTTCCAAATACCCATCTGTTTCATAAAATACGATTTGCGTAATTTGTATTTAAATCAAACTAGAGCCTGGCACGAGTTTCATCACGCCGTAAGTAACAATTCCCATAATTTTCGATTAAAACTTACCAAAATTAATTCGACGAAATCTTAAATTTACATACGAACTTGAAATTTTCCGCTGTAACTTAATTTTTATTGGGAAAAGTTTGTATTAATTGACGTTGTAACCTCCGAACTTTGTTTGCTTATGATCAAGTAACTCGTTAATTTATCTAAGAATTTTCGAGGAAATAAATTTGTTTTTGTTTCCCAAGGAAAATTGGATCTTATAATGATAGCAATAAGATAGGAGCAGTCGGATTTTATGGCGTTTCCGTGTAAAGCTCATTTGACACGCGAACCTTCTTGATAGAGAACACCCATAAAGAATAATGAGGAAATAATATATTATATTGGCATTGTATTTATATTTCATATTCTGATCTAAAGTAAACCTTCAGTACAGTACTACTTGTACTTAAGGTGTACTTCACCACTTACGACAAAGAACGCATCCTTTGAGAAAACAATCTTTCACAATAACACCTAAATATATCTCGGGAAGAACAGTGTCTTATTACACCTCATTCTTATTTTTCACATTTATTTCATTATAGTTATCATTTTTATTTTTTATTTTACATTAATTATTAATTAAAAACAATAGTTTAACTAGCTAATTTAAATAAGTTTACATAAATAATTTAATATATTCTTCTCAGACATATGCAGGTTTCCTCTCGATGTTTTTCTTCACTGTAAAGCTCGTAATTATACATACAAATAAATAATATTAGAGTGTCTGTTTGTAATATTAAAATAACCGCTTTTTACCACATGCTTATGATTTATAAACCAAAATATTTTATTTTGTCAGTCTGTCTGTCTGTTTGTTCCGGATAATCTCTGAAACGGCTGGGCCGATTTTAACGAGACTTTCGCTGATGTAAAAAGGAGTAACTAAGGCTACTTTTCCTTTAGAAACTAAACAAAAACTTTTTTGTTAAACTCCACGCGGACGAAGTCGCGGGCACAGCTAGTGTGTATAATAACATTTAACATTTCTATAAAGAGAACTATGAAAGTTACTAATTAACTTCCTATCAAGATACTTTTTATGATTTTGTTTCGCTTTGACGAACGTCTCGGTTGAATCACGAATTTCTGAAAGTTACAAGACACTTATCTGCGGTTGGCATCTTGAAATTTAATATTAATTAGAGCGGTCTCCTGTAATGGAAAGATAGCCCAATCTTCGAGAGTAGGTACTTGGATCATCTATACAATTAATTCAAGCCAAAGCTTAAGTACATAAAGTGAACGACTCATTATGAAATATCCTGAAAGGGAAGTATCTTTAAAAACAGTGTGACTACTTAACTGTGGTGGTTGTGAAAGGGGAAAAAAGTATATTTAAAAACAGTGTACTAACTCTGGTATTTTTAGTGTGCTACATATAACTCTGAACAACGCGATTTTTGGTAATTTTTATATATAAATGGGTAAGATGCTGTCTTTGGTGCGATGCAGTATTAGATATATAGAAAAGTTCACACTAAGTGTGAAGTACCAGTACCATATATGAAGGTCTACTTCTAAAACAGCCAGCCCAATCTCCTGGCTGGGTGAAAAAATCCTCTGAGTATTGTGCGGTAAAATAATTTAAATATAAACTAGCCTCATAGTTTATAATCTAGAATAAAAAATATCTTATATACTAATCTAGCTAATAATCTATCTCTGTGCCAAATTTCATCCAATTTAGTTTTGTAGTTTTAACGTCAAAGGATAAACGTCTTCACAAACTTGCGTACTTTGTGATTCATACTTTTCATCATCAGCATCATCATCATTTCAGCCTATCTCTGTGCAATGCTGAACATAGGCCTCGCGGCTGGTCCGTCCGACAATGAGGCCCAGCGATTTTCATCAGGTCTATGTCACAAGAGTGGTGACGATGATGATGATGATGGCGATGATGATAATGACGATGCTGATGATGATCGTTCAGAAACTTGTCAGGATGCTATCTATAATTTTCTCAATCGTACGAATAATTGTATTCTGCATAAAGGAAGAACAAACAAACTGTATATATATTTAAAAAAAAATATAAATCTTGAGTATCGTTAAGCAATTTAAAGAGGTAATATTAAATGTTAACTCTTTACTCCAAGAATAAATAACAATGATGGAGATTAGATTGTTCCAGAAACAAGAAACTGATAAACAACATTCTCATAAAAGAACAATCCTTCGCCAACGAAGAAAGAGAGGGCATTTTTAAACGAATTCATAATTCAGTTTGGAGCCTGCAAGAGTTGTACCCGCAACGTTACCTTGTTTACTCAAGTTAATTTAACTTTACAACGAGATAAACACGTCAAAGTATTAAGAACTTCGTATTATATGTACGTAGATACATTTTATGACATTTGATATTAACATCGGCACAGTCGTATATTATCATTGTAAATTTTCACGACATATTTCCAGTACCATTATTTTGACCACTATATAAGTATATATAGTACCATTATATAAGCTTATTTTTTTATAATTAGGTGGATATTCTATCATGGATAGGTCTTACCGCAAATCGTGGTGTGGCTAATCGGCAAACCAAATTGGGTAGAAGCATTCCTCAGCCTGTTGGTAAGGCATTTATCGTTGCCAATGGACACTGAAGGGCGTTTCATGCTCAGCTGATATCACTCTCTTCTTTCCTTTGTGAACTACTCGTACTAGGGAAAACCTCAATGGAGGGTTAATGAAACCGTGCGAGACCTGTTAAGTTCTTATGCGTGGGTATGAATCTCCGCGGGTGACAGGTGCTGTTAAGGGTAGTCGGGAGCCACAAGTCAAACAATCTCCGGTACACAAGCCGTAGGACACACACGGGGAGTCAATCAGTAACTTGTAAGGAAAATTACATAGAAACATATCATATCCTCATGCTTTCCAACAAAGGTCGAGCCGAAGGAGAGGTGTATAGTACACACACCCAATTTTTGCCGGTGATATTTTAAGTGTCAACGTGAGAGATGGCGAGTTCATCTGTCAACAACATCTGTTTCGCAAGGATGACAAATTTAAATATACGTCTTTTGATTTTGTTCTCTGATGCAGATTTCCTTATGTCATCCTTCACCATATCACATACACACACACGATAATGATGTTTATGTTATTAAGAATTCTGGGTCCATAGTATTAAACTACTGTGAGATTACATTAATACATGTCCCGTCAAAAGCAGGTCATTCGATTACTCAACACTTGACTTCAAAAGGCAGATCTTTTGACCCAGTGAAGAATTTATTTCATCCGTCAGTTAACCCAAGATTGATGGGACTATGGGACTATGGGATAAATACCCTTGGGTACATGTTACATAGAAATTATATAAATATTTACTTCATTTTGTACGCATGTTCGTAAATCGGTATGGACGTTTGAGCCATCATGGGAAATCTTTGTTCACGCGTAGGTAGGTACTCATAAAAGTAACTACTTAAGTATTGTTAAAACAAACTTGAGATTAAATTCTCCTCCTAGTTATTTTCTCCGAAACAATCGTTGCGGGAATATTGATGTACATATGTATGTATAATTTTAATACATAATAAGAAACAAATTTTGCAACTTCGAACCCCGACTGTCCTATGAGTTTTTCTGAAAGGCGAAAGAAAACATCGAACGGAAAGCTGTATTCGTATGAGAAGAAATTCAAATATGTATAGTCGAGTCGTGCTTCAGTAACGGTGATGGACTCGTCATCTGTTACGTTGGCCCCTTAAATTTACCTCTGGCGAAAAGTGGGTGTATGCGGATTCCTTCGGGGCCCCTTTTTCCCACGAGGGGTGAAGATATAGCTCCGGTGGATCCATAGACTTATCTTGATATATTCTTGGCATCGGCTACTTCATCTGCATGGAATTAGCTCTTGGAAATTATTTGTTTCAACTTCAACCGCTGTACTCAATTCATCACAATTGCGACTTAGGCCGATATTAGCTGGTCCTGAAATTCGCTCAAAAATATTTGAACCTATTTGGTTTGCTTTAGGACGTCAAGAGTATTCGAAAACCGACAAGCATGTATGAAGAGACTGATGAACGTGGAAGAAGCGAAAGAGGTAAGTAAGTCTAGGGAGAACTAGCGCTCTATACTCTCTGTCAAATCAAATCAAATCCCATTTATTATTTCACATAGGCCTAGGTGGGCACTTATAAAACGTCGAAAAAGGTGCACGGTTCGGGTTGGTCCTTTTTCGAATCATTAGGTATACCTCACGCTTTCCCACAATGGTCCCCGAAGGGGTAGGCAGAGGTGTATAGATAATACCCCCACACCCACTTTCCGCTAGAGGTATATTAGGTGCCAACGTGACAGATGGCGAGTCCATCGCCATCGCCAGCGCCGAATTTCTTCTCAGACGTATGCAGGTTTCCTCTCGACGTTTTCCTTCACCGTAAAGCTCGTGGTGTGACTAATCACTGTACTTAAGTTTAGAAAAACTCATTGATACAGTCGGGATTCGAACTTGCGACCTTTGCGTCGCAGGCGACTGCTCGAACCACTCGGCCACCACGGCTCTTATGTTACAGCAATAGTACTTAAGTATGTCTACCCCGTACTTAAGTATGTCTATCACGGCGAGATGATATGATAATGACGATGACAGTTTGCTTTAGGAATTGAAATGTGTAATGACGAGCCACTTATTCGAGTGTATATGCAAATGAGGTACTTAAACCGAACCCAAGAGGATTTTATAATATCTTTGTAAATATTGCTAATTGCTGTACCATTCATTCAAGAGGTCGGGCCGTTGAATGGATGGATTGAATATCAAAAGAGGCACAATGAACGAAAACGGTTTTGGGTAAAAAATATGTTTTCATAATACCTCTGGAAAATGCTTCACCTCTTATAATTCGTTCATTTATCAACTTAATATTTTTTTTTTATGAATACATCTTATATTTGAAATTTGTGCCTTGAAACCGCGCTTTTTAAAAGACATCAGACTGAGAGTACGTACCATTACGAAGATTTATATGCCACATTTTTTAGATCTCACCTATAGACACCTTAAACTAGCTTATAGTATACATATACATATAGTATACAGCTTCCGATATACTTAGTCTATCTAATATTATTTTAAATCGTGGTTCGAACCCCGGCATCTTCGAAATAATTATTCTTAAGTCGTGACGACTTAAGAATAATTATTTCGTATATTACAATAACTTGCGGGAGCGAATAAATCTTTTGACGTTTTAGAAGAGATTAAAGAACGAATGTACATACATTCATGCTTCATAAACGCCGGCAAAGTAGAGCGTTGTTGATACATTTTATAAAGAAATTGCTTAAAATGTGGTCTTTAATAGTAAAAAATTACTTTTATAAGTAGTGGCAGTTACTTTCATCAAAACAAAACGTGATAGGAATTTTTATTGACACAATTAATGGTAATATATTCTTGAGGTAAGTGGGTGTTCGCTGACCGTGGAAAAATAAAATGGACATTTTAAAAGACGTTGATAAAGATTCAGTGTGAAGGTCTGTCTGCTTATTCCTATTGACCCAATTCCGGACATAGCGTTCATGCGCCATGGTGTGTATAAAGTCGTCATTTTGTTCAAAGAAATAGTATTCTATTCATAGCGCCTTACGTGACGAAAAACCCTTTGTTCGTGTTCTAACATCGAGAGAATCTAGTAAACGGTTGGAATAAAATGTATACCTACATTTATACATGGCTCAAATGTAAGGTTTTGTGGCGTGAATATAGATACTGCTTCTAGTTATAGGTAGGTATCTATAAATAGGGTTGTCACTAACGAAAAAGCATCTTTTGACCGTATCGTAACAAATGCTACAACCCTAATCGTTATGTCATTACGCTGACTCAACACGACAATTTGTAAAGCACACTATTTCTTTAAGTTGCTGAAATAGAAATATAATAAACTACTATGTACTACTACTATTACGTTTAAAAGATATGTTCACGAATATATTGTTCTTGGAATTCTTCTAGATAAATATATCCCTGGACATATGCGAACTCTTGAACACACGAGCGAGCAACTCTCGACAGCGAGGGTCTTTGTTACCGTAGTATTCGTTTTTAAAGTCAATTTGTGAATAATAACCAACTTCCTGCAAAAAGTGGGCGTATGGTTATTACCTATACACCTCTGCCTACTACTTCGGGGACCCTAGTGCGAAGGCGTGAGGATATATTATCCTTAAAAAATATTTAATATTTTTATTCAATACAAATACTTGTTTACAATTGATTACAGCACACCGATAATAAAACAAATTATAAAGCAAAATAAGTAACGGTAATAGCAAACGCACAAACAAGTAAACAAATAAAGAAGAACCAAAATACACAGAAGATTAAAACAGAAGAAAATAAGAAAATATCAGCAATAGAAAACAGACAAGAGAAATCAAGAAAATAAAATAAAACAAGTACTCACTAAAGACAAAAGAAGAAAAGATAAATAATAAAAATTGCAAAACAAAGTCTCTGATCATCAAGTCAGAGGAAACAAAGCGTATAACTCAAAAAAAAAAAATACTTGTTTACAAGTCTGGAAATTCTCCAATGACTATACAACGACATTGTTATAACGACCAACGACATTGGTCAAACGATTCTAAGTTCGTTCGTTTTCACTTTCTTAGACTTAACAATATCATATTAAAACATGCATAGCATCCCGTCGAGTCCCTCTCTGAGCAGGCAGAAAGTAGAGCGTCAGTTCTCTCTAGACAGACCTCTTTCACTTCACCTACATTCATCAGTTTCTTCATACATGTCCCATTGTAAATCTTTTTCGTCAATATTTCTTCACTCATCCTTTCTATATGTATGTACAAACCAACATAAATTTTCTTCCTCAACAAAATCACATCCTTATTCAGACGAGTTCTTTAGCGAATATCTTCAAATTAAAAACATAATGACTTAAAGCAAGGTAATGGTCTATTAAGCCCACAGCTGGGCGAAGGCCCCACTCACTGGGGCTATCAGTGGAGGCATAATTGTAATAACCCTTGTTGTGACAAACAAAATTACATTTCGTCGCCCGACTTATCACATTACGCCGAAATGCCTGTCATTACGCCAGATGGTTCAACCTGAGTGAAGCAAAGATTTTTTCGTTTATTTTCTGTAATAAAGCTTATTTTGTATGCATTATAGAGGAGACATTAGGTTATACTAAGAGGTCATTACCCTTAGCTAATATAATAAATCTGTAGATTAGGCGTGTATAAGACGCATTAAATTTAATTGAGCTCGTGGTATGAGCTCCTCGTTGATGTTTTCCCTGGAGAGTACAGCATGGAGCTCTAAGAAGAGCGTGAAAAGATTCCTGCAGGGCAGGCAGCGTGATACCCCTTCTGCGGTAACAGCTTAGCATCAGGCGGACCCCATGTTTTTTGGGACCAATGGAAGTATAATTACGTTATCAATTTGGACTCAAAATAATCTGAAATGATTAAATGTTAAAATAATTTGGTAAATCTATGAAAAGACTTGAATGGATGAATGGATGGAGCGAAAGAGATCTGTAAGTTTCAAAATAAAGCGCTCTTCTCTCTCTGCGTACCCCATGATGGATTTGGCGTAATATAAATGTGTAAAAGAATATTGAAATCGCAAATGGTCCCCTTCAAACTTTCCTATATTAATTAAATTTAAAAATTACATTGTAAAACGACAAATCATTTAAACCCCGACGCAACCATTTAGAGCGTCGGTAAATTTTACGCTGACGGATTTCACGTGCGAGTGGATGGTAGAATATGAGCTATAAACATTTTAATGCCACAGTCTAGAAATGGTAATCCTTGCTACGTGCTTGAAAGCAGTTGCAGTTAATGATTAGGTTAAATCCAGTCACAATTTATATCCTCTGTCGCGTTGTCACGTGAAGTCGCGTGCTCGCTCCACATATGCTGACGCAGCGATTTATTTAGAATGTCTCAAGTTAGAACGCTGAATCAATAGTCATATGAAAATAGTTTGTTTTAGGTGTCCAAAACATTTATGGTCTTCATATTTTTCAACCTTGTATTTTACAGCTTCATTATTCCAAGCAAAGCCTGAACGGAATAAACTCAAAACAATTCTGATGATACCCAAAGGGTTAAGTAGAGATGTGTAAGTACCCACATACTCAATGTCGGGATTCGAAATTGCAATCTTTGTGTTTCAGGCAACCACTCGGCCATCACTATCGGCTCTACGTAGAATATCAATATTAATTTAATTGATTAATTGAAAAAAATATATGTTTACATTTTTTTAATGATATAAATCGAAAAAGCTCTCATATATCATAATCAAATTGCCATATGATATTGAAATAATGAAAGGGCCCTTTATTCTGTCCCAATTTAATAGGAGACAGAAATGTGTATGTTCATACTATATACACACTAGCTGACCCGGCAAACGTTGTTTTGCCATTTAAATTATTTCTAGGGAATTTCTAGTGTAGAAAATAAATAACTAACTTATTGTAAGTGTGTAAGGATGTGGTATATGAGTGGAAGAGGCATGGAACGCTGTGAACGATGCGGGAATAAAAAAACAACAAAACACCAATCTTTTTAAATTTATTATATTTTCGGTCACATCTCTACTCCGTGCTGTTTACTGGGAAGTGAGTGTTGATCCAGTAAATGCGCGGAAAATTAAAAAATATGGCACTGGTAACACTAAGAATAACAGGAATAAACTGTCTTGTACACATGTATACTGTAGGTACATAATGCATTGAACAGATTTATGTGTTTTTGAGTGAGAAGCCCCGAGGAGATGTTTGATTTTGACGTGTAATTTATGACCATAATAAGAAACTAGCTTGTGCCCGGGGCTTTGCTGGCGTTAGGTTACAGTATTTTCTGTATATCAGATTACGAAACTTCTGTACTACTGGCATAAACAAATTGTAACTGTACGTTGTAATTGATTTATGCCGGTAGGCCGACTTATTGAGCCTTCCTACATATATCTCCGAAGGTAGGCAGAGGTATATTGACACATTATTTTCTCTAGAAGTATATGTGTCACAGCACAGAGGCCGAGGCCGACGTCCATCGCCTTTTCTTAACGACTAGTTAAGTACATCTATAGATGTATGTACGCATAAATCAATGAATTGTGTCTAAATTTAAAAATTTCTTCTTAAAAGTATGCATGTTAGATCACGATGAATTTGGTTCGCCGTTTTTTCTCCTGACAGGTTTTTTCTTGGAAGCGGTAGTAATCTTAGTTTTTTATTCCAATAAGTGTTTCTGTGTGTCCTTTACGTTGAATAAAAACCTATAAGTTTTTGGTGTGAGTAATCACTGTACTTAGAGTTCAAAAACTCATATGTATAGTTGGGATTTGAACTTGCAATCGTTGCAGAAACACTCCGCCACAATGACATAAATATGAAGCTTATTAGTATCGGAGCCGTGGTGGCCGAGTGGTTCGAGCAGTTGGCTGCGACACAAAGATCCCAAGTTCGAATCCCTACTGTACCAATGAGTTTTTCTGAAATTAAGTACAGTGATTAGTCACACCGCGAGCTTTACGGTGAAGGAAAACATCGAGAGGAAACCTGCATACGTCTGACAAGAAATTCAAAGCCGTATGTATAGTCGTGCTTCAGTCATGGCGATGGACTCGCCATCTGTCACGTTGGTACCTAATATACCTCTGGCGGAAAGTGGGTGTGTGGGTATTACCTATACACCTCTGCCTACCCCTTCGGGAACCCTTGTGGGAAGGCGTGAGGATATATTATATTATATTATTATTGTGGACTTGGCGTGATGATATGTATGTATGTATGTATGTATGTATATTATTATTATTAGTATCATCTTACGAGACGCTTCAAAAATGTTATTGGTACTTAAAGGAATCCTGAATTGAAGGATAAATAAAAATAATCCATCCCTGAGGCCACCCGAGATTTGCTGCGAGCGCTAGCGACGAGAAAGTCGATGTAACTCGATAATTTTAATCGACTTATATCAGTTAAGACATTTGAAATTAAATATTAAGACGGCTAATGTTTGTACTTAAAGGGTTGAGGATTTGGTACTGTTAGTATTTATGGTTTTTAGGGTTGAGTACATCTAAGGGATGAAGTAGGGTTGTGTTTGAATATTATTATTTCAAAATCAAAATTAAAATCAAAATATTTTTATTTCACATAGGCCTAGGTGGGCACTTGTAAAACGTCGAAAAAGGTGCACGGTTCGGGTTGGTCGTTTCCATGGAGAAGAACCGGCAAGAAACTCCATGGTTACTCTTTTCAAATCATTAGGTATACAATAATAATGTTTTTATATTACAACAATAGTACTTAAGTATTAGGGAACAGCGCAGGCCCGACAATAGGTCGTGGCTTACTATACAAAACATACATGAAACAAGATAATAACAAAGTTAGCAAGATCTGAGAATCTACAAAGCCTACAATGTTACACATTCACAAATTAAACCACTGACTTAAATATTGTCAACAGTACTGTAACTACTGTACTATTATTGTAAAAGTATGTATTTATAATCCATCGTGGTTTGACTATTTATTGTAAGGTTTGGCGTACAGTATAGTAACACCAGGAGCTTTACCAAGAAGGAATATCCTTAGTAATATTATAAATGTGAATTTAAGTTTGTTTGTTACGCTTTCACGTAAAAACTACTTAACCGATCGTCATAAAACTTTGTATACATATTTTCGGAGGTATTAGAAGTAACATAGGATACTTTTTGTTGAAAAAAAAAAGTATTTTTTTTACGAAAGGTAAAAAAGCTGTCTACGCCGACGAAGTTGCGGGCACTGAAGGTAAATATATAAAAGAAAACCGTAACGTTTGAGTAGGTATTCAAATCCAAATATAAAGATGTGCGGCCGTCCGTGCGTATGTAAGTCCGTTTGTTTGTTACCTTTTCACGACTAAACGGCTAAACTGATCATAATGAAATTAAATTCGAAGATAGATAATATTCTGGAGAAGGACATAGGATATTTTTATATCCCACAAACTTGTATTTATTACCTTAAAGGGAGTGCAATAGGTTGGAAACTATATGGGCAGTCTATAATTTCTCAACATACATACATACATATCATCACGCCGAGTATTACGGAGGAGACAGAGATAAGTACTGAAGTAAAGCGACAGTTCTCTCTAGACTTCTTCGCTTCATCCATATTCATCAATTTCGTTCTCAAGATTCACTGTTCGTTCATTGTGAGTTTCAGAACCGTCTCCGTATCTCGAGTTATGAGAATACAAATATAAATATTTTCTTGTTAGAATGAAACGCGTTTCTAGAGCCCAATTATCCTTCCTCAATATTAGCCGTGGTAAAAGATTGCCGCCGCCACGACCGCGGGCATTTGTCATTTTGTAACTACGCGACGAAACACCGCTTGAAATTACCCGCTCCGGATAATGTACAGGCACACCTGAGCTTCTAAACATACCATTTAACAATAAAACTCAAATGAAAACTTTGAGGCATATATCCTCATGATTTCCAACAAGGGCCCCGAAGGGGTAGGCAGAGGTGTATAGGTAGTACCCACACACCCACTTTCATATTTTAGGTGCCAACGTGACAGATGGCGAGTCCATCGCCGTTACTCAAGCACGACTATACATACGCCTTTGAATTGCTTCTCAGACGTATGCTGGTTTCCTCTCGATGTTTTCCTTCACCGTAAAGCTCGTGGTGTGACTAACCACTGTACTTGAGTTCAGAAAAACTCATTGGAACAGTCGGGGTTCGAACTTGCGATCTTTGTGTCACAATTTCGAACCCCGACTGTACCGGACTGTAATAATAATATTTATTTGTTTACTTTACCAAGGCATACCAAATTGACTAGGTTATAGTAAGCTTCCCTGTCAAAATGCTAGCCTTTGATATGCACCTTTAATTTTATTACCGTACCTTCTAATAGGTGTCACCGAACTTTAAAACACTAGCCCTAAGGCTTGTAATTTAGTGTGTGAGGCTGTAAGATGGGAGATTTTTTCCTAGAACCGTTCTTATACTTTGTGCAAAATTAAAAGGCGTGTGATTGTATAACCCCAGTCTGAATACTGAATTTCAGGTATTATAATATCCATGATACCGGCCCGTCCCGGCTTCGCACGGTTGGACATTTATTCATTAAAAATTATGGCATAAAATATATTTTTTTCTTGTAATTAAAACAGCCTATAGTAATCTGTGATAATGTAGCCTTCAAATGGTGAAAGATTTTTAAAATCGGTCCAGTAATTTTCTAGGTAGTTCGTTACATCCATACTTACAAAATCTTTCCTCTTTATTATATTATAGTATGGATATAGATTAAAGATTTAAAATGTCACGGCCTCTGCTTCTGTTTATACTTTATGGCGACAATTATGCGTCTCCCCTTAGTTATTTACCTATTTATCCAAAATATTTATTAATAGTAGTAACGCTTTTAGAAGTGCGAATATCTATGAAGAAAATCATGAAAATCCCTTGAACTGTGCAAATTTCATGATAACCGGTTTTGATGTAAAAAAACTTTAAAAATCAACAAGCACACCGTATGTACATCGAGTACAGTTTCATTTTCGGTTACATACCAACCTACGAGTATCATCACAAGTCCCTTAAAAGTACGCAAAGAGAATAGAAAGCCAGTTTCCTCTGCACCTACATACCTAATTCGCTTCATTCACATTTCTAAATACTATTAATTGGATTTATCACCGCAGAGAAATATCCGCAAGGTTACCTTTCTCATTGATAGCCTTGTGTGTTGAATTACCTAATAGGTTTTTTTATAGAGAGATAAACCGAAATGTGCTTATGCATAACGTTAGAGAAACAGTTATAATGGTTTTTATCATGTTATCTGCTTAAAAGCCGAGGTGGCCAAGTGCTTCGAGTAGCTGCCTGCGACACAAAGATCGCAAGTTCGAATCCCGACTGTACTGTACCAATGAGTTTTTCTGAACTTAAGTACAGTGATTAGTCACACCCCGAGCCGGTGAAGGAAAACATCGAGAGGAAACCTGCATACGTCTGAGAAGCAATTCAAAGGCGTATGTATAGTCGTGCTTGAGTGTCGGCGATGGAAACGCCATCTATCACGTTGGCACATAAAATAAATTTCTAGCGGAAATGGGTGTGTGGGTACTACCTTTATAATACACCTCCTACCCCTTTAGGGACCCTTATAGGAAGGCCTGAGTATTTTATCTGCTATGTTTGGCGTTACGGCTCGTATGTCTGTTTGAAATGGCCCTTCAAAATATACCACACAACCACCTCAATATTTCTAAGAATCGATTTAAAGCCACTAACTTTACGAGCCCACTAATATTTTAACGAACACGAATTACTTCTGGTCACGATAACTGAATATATTTGCTTAGGAAATACGTTCAAAATGTTTCTTGAAATCGAAATGTTCTTGTTATAGAAACTGTAGTGAAAAAAATATCCTTGGAAAATTTCAGTTTCGTCTAATTGAAGGACCAACTACCACAATTGGACATTTTTAACACGAGTGGACATTTTGAATTAACATCGTTTGATCCAAATGTCGGTATAACCAAACGAAGGCAGAGTTTAATAAAATAATATCTTGAAATAGCAATAATTAAATCGGCGAAAGGAAATATTACGCAAATGGCATAGTCTGGGAGGCGCAACAAAATTTTCTTTCTTCAAACTTTTTAGTTTAATGTTTTGTTTGATTCCTGTAAATTTATGACATATATATAATATTACTTCTCATAACGTTAATGTTCTCTTGTGGAAAGTGGGTGCGTGGGTACTGCCTACACACCTCTGCCTACCCCTTCGAGGACCTTAATGGGAGGGCGTGAGGATATATATATAACATTAATGTGAATGTGTGGAAGAAAATGAGTAATGGAAGTGGAAACCTTTAATCTTGAATATTTTTATGTCCTTCTTTCAAAATGTATTTTATTGCAAACATAGTACGGCTACAAAATAAGTATGTCTGCAGTAATTGGAGTTGCCCGACTGAGGTAGTACCTTCATCTTACATAAGGTCACAGTCCTGCTTCCCGGTTAGTTGTATTCCAGAGGTTAGGTTTCCATAACTCAACAAGGTGTGAGGTTTAGTAACGGGATCCGTTCGTTCATTAAGTTGTTAGCACCGCAAATCCACCATTTCAAAACGTTCCTGCTTGTGAATAATACAACTAGTTTCGCTATCGCTTATAAGCTGCGGTAAGCGCTTACCTTGAGGCCAGTTATATGCTAGTTATCCAATTCTTTTGGTATTGATACATAGTGCCGATTAAAACGTAGACCATGACTAGATTCGGTAGCTTTAGACTTGAAGACAGAAAAAATTGAAATCACAATATTTTTAATGCCATTTCTTTTGTCATTTCCAATATACGAGTGACTCGTGTCAAATTTATTGTATCTTTTACCTATTCCAATGACTTCAAAGTGGCACAATTATAATAAAGTAGGGGAATATTCCGCAAGGGGCCGCCGGGCGCACCCTCGCTTACATTAGAATAAACATTGCGTAAATACCAAGCTTGCAACGCTTTAAATGTTACTTCTGTATTATTACAAAGAAAAAATAGCATTTTAAGTAATGAATATGAATATGGAAGGTATTTTAAATAACCATTGAATGTTTTTATACTCGGCTCGAAGGACCATTAGGAAAGTTTTTAATGTTTCCAACTCCGACCGATTTTAGGATTATCTTTCCGGATGCATATAAATTCTTTATGGACGCTAATACGGTAGGTGACATGCTGCATGGTCTCATGTTTCATGAGCTTAGTTCCATTGAAGAAAAACTGGCCCATACATTCAACAACAATAATATTCTCACGCCTTCCCCCAAGGGCCCCCGAAGCATCAATGAATTGTGCTTGAGTGACGGCTTTTACTTTCCGCCAGAGATAAATTTTAGATGCCAACGTGACAGATGGAGATTCCATCGCCGTCACACAAGCATGGCTATATATACGCTTTGAATTGCTCTCAGACGTATGCAGGTTCCCCTCGATGTTTTCCTTCACGGTAAAGCTCGTGGTGTGACTAATCACTGTACTGACATTCAATACAGACATAATAATGTTTATTCACTGAATGTTTGTGCCCCCACTATGTAGCACTAATGAGTGATTGTGTACAAACTTGATTACACGCCCGCTGCCCCTGTACGTGACAGGGTAATTACTAATTACTATTTGTACTGCAATTTGACAATCCGTCTGTTTGATACACTACTCTGTAGTAGTATGTACTTATTATCAGGCAAGCGGTATTCAATAATAATAATAATATATCCTTTATTGTACAAACACACATATTTACAAAAACAAACAGAAATGACAAAGAAAAGCATATAGTAGGCACAATAGGCGGCCTTATTGCAAAAGCGATTTCTACCAGGCAACCAGAGTAGAGAGAGATAAGAAACAGAGAAAGAAAAGGTAGGTATAGGGTATTCACATTGATTTAGAATAGTATTTACTATTAGGCATTACGCTGGGTTCCTTTTTCTAGATATTCCATTTGCTTATGACATCTTAAATGCCTGTTAAAAGTGCTACTCTATATCCTCGACTAATCCGTAATAACGTTTATGCAAAGTTTCACGAAGTCGTTTAAGATTAGTTAATAACTATATGTTTTTAATAGTACCTTATTCGTGTACATATTTTCAATAAGATGTCCTTGCAAGACGTAAAACTTTACCACTCGAGACGACACCTGCACGACACTCAACACTCATCCCACACGTACCCCTATAATGTAATTCGCGAACAGCACCTGTCCAACACACGCTAAAACCATATTAAAGGGGAATCGTAAAGTTGTAGCCACTTCTGAATATATTTAAAATGACACTGAATTTTCTACGAGAATCTTCAAGTAACCCGATATTCCGATACCCCTGGTGTCGCAAGTCTTGTCTGTGTAAAAAATATGACTTTGAGAATCATGTCAGTTAAAGAAGTTATTTTATAAGAGCTGTGGTGACCATCTGATCCAATAAGCTGCATGTAAAATAATAATAGCACGTTCGAACCCCAGTGTATCAATGAGTTTTTACAGAACTTGAGTATAGCCTGTCGTTGAACAAAGAGTATGTATTTGCAATCTTAATTCTACAGTCGACTACGCAAACCACTCAGCCAATATAAGTCTATTTATTAATATTATTTCTTTGTCATACGCCACCATCTTAAGAATTGACTTAGCTTTGAAAAATCTCCGCCCTGTGGCATCTGGCACGTAACAGCATTAACAAACAATCTTATATTTCACACGTTATTTATGGCTGTTTTTGCTCAACTTCATAAGCAATGTTTTAAACAAAAGTGTTTTTGGAACAAAGCTGTTTGAAACAATCATAAATCAGAGAGTCAACCGTCGAAAGGCCATGGGTCCACATGTCACATGTAGCTTAAAAAAAGAACAAACTGTCGATGTTTATTCAAATGTTTTATCGATAAAACGCCGTCGATTTGAATATGGAAGCTTTACTCGTGTTGGAATTGTTTTTAAAAAGGCTTTGCTCCCTCCCATTCGTAGTTCTGACAATAATAAATGGTACTGTCGTTAAACGCTTTAATACAACATTAAGCTTTTATTATGACTGTTAAACGTTACAGAGGTAACTTAAATGAGGTTATAATATTTTGCCTAAGCGGCAATATATTCTAAGATGTTAAATAAGAAGGCTTAATGGAGTCACTCTCGAATCATTTTGAGAATTCTGTTAGTTAAGGTGTTCAAAAAAAGAATAACTTTAAGACTATAATTTCAATCACTCATTAGAAAATAAGCATTGCTGGTAGTGGAACCAATAGTGGAATCCAACTGCCTAGATCAAATTGATCGGACACTCAAGGGCACGTCAAGTGTACTCGAAACCGCCGAGCATGTGTGAAGAGACTGATGAATGTGGACGAAGCGAAAGAGGTATGCAAGTCTAAAGAGAACTGGCGCTCTATACTCTCTGCCAACCCCGTTAGGGATGTGTGACTACGTAGTAGGTTTCGAGTACTCTTGAAGTTCCCGTCCTTGAGCGTCCGATCGATTTGATCTAGGTAGTTGGAACGTGGTCTTCCTTTGCCTCTTCTTTCACACACTTTCGCTTTGTATATCTGTTCTTCGTCAATCTTCCTTCACTCATCCTTTCTATAATCACGGTCAGCGAAATTATTTTCATTTCTCTACATTTCCTTGTTGTCCTCACAGAGAATATCTTCTTCCCGCAGAGTAATTAATTTTAGTGCAAGAAAGTTAATTACGACGCAATCAACGCTATAAAAAGTTTGACGGGAAAATGAGTTCTCCATTCCTTACGTTACCTTCGTTTTTCCCTTTATTTTATGGCTTGTTTTCCTGTTCGCCGTTCTAGGCTCGAAATTCATTTTATTTTCTATCACCGTCCATGAATGTATTACGTAGGCAATTGATGTCTTTTTTTATGATGTCTTTTAAAAGTGGATAAAATGAATGTTCAATTATGTTTTTTCTATTAAAGACATAATATGTAAATTTATTGTTGTAAAATGGTCTAAAAGTATTGATCCAGAAAAATCTACAAATGTAATCCATGTCGCTTAATGACTCCGACGTACAACGACGTATCGACCACAGTTTTTACCGAACTTAAGTACAGTGATTAATCCACCAAGATTTTTACGGTGAAGGAATGACCCAGCCACGTTTGAGAAGCAATTCAATGACGTATGTATAGCCATGCTTGACAAACCGCCACGGATTGCCGGATTGCCGCCTGTCACGTTGGCACCTAAATATATCTCCAACGAACCGGTGATCTTATATACCTGCCTACCCCTTTGGGGACCCTAGAAAGGCGTGAACATAAGTAAGTAAGTGTTTTTGCTCATTTCTACCCCAAGACCCGTGTGTCGATGTAGTCTCTGCATATAAATGAAGGAATAATGACAAAATTGCATTTACTCGAGAACAATGGCGGCTTTTTGTAAGCTAAGGCGCCTTGAGTGGGTGATACAGTTTCATGGACACTTTCTTGTCGTCATATAAATAGAATTAGCTAATTTGATGGAAAATAATAAACCCTGAAGGGAATCTCATGCGATGAATTAAAAAGCAAGCTTATGAAATGCGAATAAAGCTGAGTTTTCAACGAATTTGCAGCGAAAAACAAAGGTATATGTTAGATATAGTGTCTAGATACTTTGTTACCGTAAATTGTTTTCCCAACTCAACGTCATAAGTTTCTGAATGAAAGATACTAATGATTATAGTTCAAGACTACTAATGACATATGTACCGTAGTATGAAACATACGGCTAATACTTACGCTATACACTTTACATACGTAAAGAACGACTGAACGGAATTGAACGAAATCCATCACAGTGAGAGATTATTAGTTGGAACATCACATATAATGTTTTATTCCAGAAAAAAAAAAATTATAACTAGCTGTGCCCGCGACTTCGTCCGTTTAGTTTCTAAATTAAAAGTAGCCTAAGTTATACCTTTTTACATCATCATTATCTGCCAGTGAAAGTCCCGTCGGTCCAACCGTTTCAGAGATTAGCCGGAACAAACATACAGGCAGACAGACAGAGAGACAAGAAAATAAAAATAGTGATTTTGCTATAATATGTACCGTGTAAATATCCATATGCATTTAGCAAAAAGCGGTTATTTTATTATTACAAACAGACACTTCAATTTTATTTATTTGAATAGATAGAAAACGATTGAATTCAAATTTGAAGCGGTGAAACCTTACCAAATTACGAGGTCAAAGATTACGAGCCATAATTACGTATTGGCGAGGCAATGGCGAAGTCCTGCCAGCTCGCTTGGAACGCTTCCATAAGTGATCTTAATAAGGAATTGAAAATAAGATTTGGTACTTCTAAATTTTTTACTTGCTATTATTTTTATTACCAAAAAGTTGTGAACTTTGTGAAAAGTTTAAACCAAAGTAAACGTTTCACTTTGGCTTATTTCGTCATTTAGGTATTGTGTTAGTACATACACACTATCCACGTTCAGTATGATTTACTGAAACTCACATGTCTGACAAGACACTGCTCTTGTCAGACATGTCCCGACTAAGAACCAACGTGGACTGATCTAAGCAAATTGAATAGTCACGTGAATATTATTTGTACTATGACTGCCACAGTAGCGTGCGGCTTTCAAAAGGACTTGTCTGCTTTACATAACGGCATACGAAGTGTTCAAGTATGAACTAGGCGCGCTGCGTGCATGCCTCTTTCAGGGTCTGTCGAGCATTGTCAAATAATAACCAATTGTTTAACTCAAACGATGACGTATTTGATAACGTTTATAGAACGAGTATGTATGTATTTCTATAGAGCCGTGGAGGCAGTGGTTAGAGACGTTTACGATGGAAGGTCACACAGTAATTAATCACACAAGCTGAACGGTGAAGAAAAACATTGCGAAACGGCGATGGACTCGCAACATCTCAAATATATCTCCAGTAAAAAGAGCGACACCTCAGCATAATCCCGAGAACCTTCGAGGCAAGGCATCCTACTAATAGTCAAAATTTGATAGTTTGTACGGATATTTGTTAGTCAATCACGCCAGAACGTCCAATCGGAATGAGATCAGAACAAATTTTAAGTGTGTAACACCGGGACTACTACTACATGAAAATACTTTGACACACGATCACAGCTGCGAAAAGACGTTGGTACTAATACGACTAGTACATTGCCTTCAAACGCGCAGAATAGTTCAAACAGACGGCTACATCAAAAATGACAGAGAGCAAAATCAGTTTTCCTACTTAACTAACCGACCTCAGTAGATCACCTTTCAAAAGACCCATTGTATAAAACGACCAATTTATTCGCGTCCAAAATCACGAATTCCCAAACTCTCGCGTAATTTATAAAAAGATTTGCCTGAAGCATCAAAGACATTTCTTTCTCCAATATAATAATCGTATCACCAAGTCTTCTCAGTGGGGGCAATAATATCGCCAGCTCATTCTTTTGATGTCAATCCCTTTTACTAGTACTTCTGGGTTTCGATAAGTAGGGAAATAAAACGACGCGAATGGTATTATTTATTGACTACTTCAGATAGGATGAGGTAATTGAAACGGTTGGAATAAAATATCATTTAAAGAGGAAGATATATTTTGGTTAAATACTTCACTCGTTGTTTCATCATCAAAAATTTAAGAGTTTGGCATATCTCCTCTCCCGCGCAACCTCTTTGACCTCCCTATACGTCATGAGACATACTCAATATACTCGTTGTTTAGGATCTATAAAATTAGTAACAACACCATCTTTTCATGACAGCTACATTTAAGTGACAGATAGCGAGATTGGTAGGTACCATTATTTAGGCTAAAATACATCCTTTGAATTTAATGAAAATAATCTCGCCACAAGCTTGACGGTGAAGGGAAATACTGTGATGATATGTAGTCATATTATAATAATAATATTCTTTATTTTACACACACACACATACAAACAAATAGGATGACAAAAAGACAGATAATTTTTATTATAATTAAAAAAAGCGTCTGCGAAGGGTTAGGTAGGATGTGTAGATAGCCCACACACCCACTTTACACCGGCGATATATTTTAGGTGCCAACGTGACAGATGAGTCGCCGCTTTTCAAGTACGACTATACATACGTCCTTGAAATTCTTCCCAAGCGTATGCAGAAATCTCTTAGTGTGACTGATCACTGTACCCAAGTTCAAAGAAACTCATTAATACATCCGAGATTCGAGCTTACATACAATCTTTATGCTGCAAGAGCCTCGAAATGTTGTTTACAAACAATCTTTACGAAATGGAACTACGGATGTTATATAATCATTTATTACATAATAAAATGGTCTGCTACTCGTGTTTATAAAAGGAAAAAACTGGTCTACTTTGATGCCTTTTGCCCGTGATTGAACTTTCTACTCTGTAATTTCCGGCGAGTAGCTCCAACAAAATTAATGTTTGTCGAAACTCTGTTAGATACACATTTTCATAACCAAATATAACCTTGGATTCATTCAAGTGTCAATTATTAATTTGTTTTGTAACGAAGGCTTACCGGAGCATTATGGTTTATTAGTACTTAGGGGTTGTTGTTGCCGCAATAATAATTCCATTGTTATTTTTTATTTCGCTCCTCGTTATTGTCACTAGGTATATTTTTTCTATTAGAGTGCCATTAAATTGAAATAGTCGGTAAATAAACATTGTGTTGGGACAATGAACTTTGTGCTATTATGGGATTCTTTTGTGGTCTCGATATGAAATAGTTTCGGCTTATTGTTCGGGTATTGTACTACAAAAGTTGCAAACAAGACCCACGGCCCGACACACTTAATAGTAAAAGATTACTGTACTTTGCAGAAGTATGTATATGTACTACTTCTGCGTTACTGAACTGCTTCTACTGATGTTGGGCTAGCAGTATAGGAGAGGAATGGGAGGAGATCTATTCGTCCGTGCGTTCTGCTAGAACATTCTGGAAACTCCACTCAGATAGCAATACCTTAAGAAAAATTAGAAGAAAAAATATACGCCTTCCCACAAGGGTAGGCAGAGGGGTAACACAACACCGTCTTCTTGCTTGTTTGTCGACGCCAACGTGACAGAAGGTGTCTATCATCATTAGTCCGTCGCCGTTGCTTAAGCCATGTATCTTTTTATCTATTACGTCTATGTACGTCTTTTTGAAATAAAAGGCTCCTTTCGAATGTATCCTCCCATATATATTCCGTAGTTTTTTTATGTCTCCAATGAAAGATAAGGAAATAATTTCGTTTCTCGCGTGAAGTTACGCGAGTCGCCTCGTTACGTGCCTTTCATGCTCTCGATCATGTCGTTATTTCTTCCTTCACATACGACGTATCTAGTTCTGTAATAGTATACACTGACCGATACATCTTGATACTTGTTTTGTCTTTCATTTGACATTTATCTTGATACTTGCTGTACTGACACACTATTATTTTGGATGTTAATGTAAATTTTTTTAAAAGGGTACGCGAAACCGGCGAGCATGTATGAAGAAAGTGGACTAAACTGTAAGTCTAGAGAGAACTAGCACTCTACCTCTCTCTGCCTAACCCGTTAGGGACTCCGTGATGATATATACATAGCCACCTAAAATATATCTCTGGCGCAAAATGGGTACGACCTACAAACTTCTGCCTACCCACCTTGGAATATTTCCTACTCACCTTGAGCCTGTCCGGTAGGCATGTTTTTAATTCCTAAAGAAACCATTCAAAACTAATTAACTCGAAAGCCGATGTCAGATAACAACAACAAAATCACGCTATTGTAATAAAAAATAGGCACAGCCCTAATCATGCAATATTTGTATGGACTAATTGTTAATGGCTGGTGTTGTTCATACATTTCTAGATGTGGCCCGTAATTTTATTCCCGAGTGACGTGTTTTCTTTATTTAATTATTTTGTGCCGTGCCGTGGTGGCCGAGTGGTTCGAGCAGTTGCCTGCGACGCAAAGGTCGCAAGTTCGAATCCCGACTGTACCAATGAGTTTTTATAAACTTAAGTACAGTGATTAGTCACACCACGAGCTTTACGGTGAAGGAAAACATCGAGAGGAAACCTGCATACGTCTGAGATGAAATTCAAAAGGCGTATGTATAGTCGTGCTTGAGTAACGGCGATGGACTCGCCATCTGTCACGTTGGCACCTAATATACCTCTGGCGGAAAGTGGGTGTGTGGGTATTACCTATACACCTCTGCCTACCCCTTCGGGGACCCTTGTGGGAAGGCGTGAGGATATTATTATATTTTAATTAATTTTAATTTATATAATTTAATTTTAAAAGCTTATTTTATATAAAAGCCGTGGTGGCCGTGTGGTTCGAGCAGTTGCCTGCGACGTAAAGGTCGCAAGGTCGAACCCCGACTGTACCAATGAGTTTTTCTGAACTTAAGTACAGGGATTAGTCACACCACGAGCTTTAACGCGCGAAGAGCGAAACCTGCATACGTCTTAGAAGAAATTCAAAGGTGTGTGTATAGTCGTGCTTGAGTAACGGCGGTGGACTCGCCATCTGTCACGTTGGCACCTAATATACCTCTGGCGGAACGTGGGTGTGTGGGTATTACCTATACACTACCCCTTCGGGGACCCTTGTGGGAAGGCGTGAAGATATATTATTATATATATGTGGGGATGGTAGTCGAAAAACAAACGAATAAACAATTAAAACTGTATTAAACTTAACGTGCAAAATAGTACATCGATAGCGCTGTTACTCGCTTCTAACGACTGACATTTCTTTTTCTTAATAAAGGTTAGCAGTGTTGTAAGGTACATCTTTCAAATTAACCTATTATTCCCACACGGCCATCCTGTTCATTCATCGATCTCGGATGAATGTGTGGAATCTTAAACGACATCAAAATACACTCGACGCAGTTATCTATTACTGCCTTAATTTTCTCTTTTATGTGGTCGATATAATATTCTCTTAGTATAAGTTTCTCTGTCTTTATTACTCCGAAATGTCCTTTCTCATGGTTATTTCGTATAATCTCAGTTTGCATCTTCTTTGGTACCACAATTAGTTTAATTCCGTCCTTTACTTTACATACAATTCCGTTTTCAATTACATAGTCTTCATAAGGTTCAGTATCTAATAATTTCCTTACCAGTTTTATTTTCTCACGCCTTCCCACATGGGTCCCCGAAGGGGTAGGCAGAGGTGTATAGGTAATACCCACACACCCACTTTCCGCCAGAGGTATTTATTTTATTATTTTCAGATCTTCGTCCTGGGCTCTTCTTATTTGTGATGCGATTTCAGTCGGTACATAAACATTTTTCATAGGATATCTACTTCGTATGCCTATAGCTACGTCGGCATGTTTCATCCTTGTTCCAGGTCGGTGTTCTATAGTATAATCGTATTCTTCGAGCAGCAATGCCCAACGAGCAACTCTCGGAGGTAAGTTCTTCTTTTTCAGGGTCATCGTTAATGCAGAACAATCGGTTACAATTTTAAATCGTATGCCCAGCAGGTACACTCTGAATTTTGACGTGAAGAATCGTGCATGTTTCAGGCGGTCGATTAGGTCTTCGATGAGTGGCAACGGAAATCTTTCTTTGATTATTTGTTTATTGAGTCGCCTATAATCAATACAAAACCGATAAAGTCCGTTTTTCTTCTTTGCCAGGACAACTGGACTTGCAAAGTCTGATTTATTCGGTGTGATTATACCGGCGTTAATCCATTCTGAAATTTGTGTATTGACCACATCAAGCTCCAACGGCGAAAGACGTATTGGGTTTTGGTGAATTGGAGTTTCATCGTTAAGGATAATCTTTAGCTCAACATTGGATTCCTTTTGAGGAATTGCAGGATTGTAGTCTTGAATAATCGTCTTAATTTCGTCTTTACATCCTATCTGCGCAACATCGAATAAATGCTCCTTAAAATCTTCTACTGCAGTTAAATGCATTACTCTTCTGGCCGAAATACCTTCAGGTGAGAAAGTAACTTCAACATCATTTAGAATTGGGTTACCAAGTATGACATTAACCGGTATCGCCGCGTCTTCCACAACATGTATCATTGCGTCGAAATAGCAGTCGTCGATCTGGATATTCGCCAAGAAAGATCCTTTAGTGTGTATCTCATGATCAGCAATGCCTTTCAGGCATAGCACCGATTCTTGGTTGTAATTCTTGCAGTTGACTTTATCAACATATGATTCCTTGACAAGATTTACATCGCTCCCTGTGTCAATTAAGGCTTTTATCGAAGCATTGTTGATATGC
>JACCPG010004870.1:0-40512 GCA_016069955.1 Drepana arcuata | reverse complement strand
ATGGTAACTAGACAACGATATATTTACTTATATAGATAGATATATACATAAATACATAGGACATCCAAGACTAAGTAAGGTACAAATACTCCACACAAATATCTGCCCTCAGCGGGATTAGAACCCGTGACCTCAAGTTTAGCAGTCAGGAGCTCTAACCACTAGACCAGGTGGTCGTCAATATATCTTTATAGCTCAAAAAAAGTTACGCGAGTAAAGCCACAGCCTACCTAAACGGGGTGTCTCAGAAATTGGGACGGCTCAAATATGTGATAGGACACAAATGAAATAAAATAAAAAAAATACATTAATAGTTTTTTAAAAGTACCCATAGCCAGACCACATTTCGTAGTTAATATCTTCTTTCAACAATGTTGTGATTTTGATATCTTCAAAGCGATCTGTTTTAGTGCATCGTCATTCACAACTTCTTCTGCAGAGGACAGCTGTTTCATTTTCTGAGACATACTGTATATGTTTGAACAGCGAGCTCGCTCAGCAATGCCGGCTGCCAGTGGATGCCTTGCAGCTGGACTCTTCGAACGTGAAGGCGTTCCTCCTCCTCCAAGCGCACATGACGCGGCTGCAGTTGCCCAACACCGACTACCTCACCGACACCAAGTCGGTCCTCGACCAGACCATCAGGATTATGCAGGTCACCGCTTTACCTCTATATTTATGTTTATTAATACTAAGTGGTGGCCAAGTGCCAACAGCGGATTGTTCTAGTAGTCTGCACAAATATTGCAAGTTCGAACCCCGGCCATACTAATGAGTTTGTCTGAACTTACCTACAGTGATTATTCACGCCACGAGCTTTACGGTGAAGAAATACATCGTAAAGAAACTTGCATACGTTTGAGACAAATTGCCTCTTTATAATCTTATTGCATATATCGCCAGGCAATGATAGACACGACTGCAGAGAACGGCTGGCTGTCCGTCTGCCTGTCCGCCCAGACCCTGATGCAGAGCATCATCCAAGCCCGCTGGCCGGCCGACTCGCCGCTCACGACGCTGCCGCACGTCGACCACCAACATCTGTACATGTTCTCGCAAATGACCAAAGCGACCAACAAACCATGCACGATACTCAACGGATTGAAAGTGGCTTGCTCGAGGAATTACGAAATGTTGGCCAAACATTTGCGCAGGGAGTTTGAAGAAAATCAAATTGAACAGATACATAGGGTAAGTGCTTACGTCACTTTACATCAATCGAATTCATCATCAATTGTTTATTCGATGTGAATGTCAAGAGTACTCAAAGGCGGCGGAATTGTATGAAGAAATGGGTAAATGTGTATAAAGAAGTCTTAGTCTAAAGAACTAACTCTCTCTATCTGATGGACCCTGGGGAACTCGTGATGATACGTGTGTACTTCACGTTTTTTTTGGGTGGTTGGTTGGGATCTGAAGTTACTAACTTGTTTTGACGGAGTCTCTACTGTTGTAGCAAACTCCTATCATATACCTGTCACCTCGCCATGTACCTTACAAGCTTATGCCTGTATTTCGACGACGAAGTATGAACAGGCTAATGAATCAGAATAAAGTGGAAGAGGTGTATAAGTCCATTGACAACTAGCGCTTCTCTCTACTGACACCGTTAGGGACTCGGCATGATTATATGACAGGTTCCAACTCAATGCCTGGATGATGTTGCCTCTACTCGCGTAAATTTTTACACAATACATCATCTAATTAACCGGTTGTGAAATGTGTATTGTACAGGCAATATGCGACCTCCCAACACTTGATATCAAATTCTACGTGCGAGGCTTGTGGTTCGACTGCGATTCAGAGCAAGACAAATGGTTACCGCAGCCACCGCAGAAGGACCACTGGGTACCACTACATGCTGATCAGGTAATCATCTCGTTACATCATATTTTCCAAAAAAAATTACGCTATTGTCAATTCAATTGTGATTCACTTGAATCAACTTGGAGCTAAGTAGCTTTAAAGCTTTAAGTAGTAGGCCCGTGATCATGGTGGTGGGACATTTGGTGGCCATGACCTTCATATGCTATTAGGGTAGGCAGAGGTGTGTAGTGCCCACACCCACGTTTCGCCGATGATATATTTAAGGTACCAACTTGTCCGAGTCCAACTCCGTTTCTCAAGCACATGTGCTCAAAGAGAGGTGCATAGAGGGCATAACGGATTCTCCGTTCGCATTCGGAGCTGCCCGACTGGGGCAGGACTTCCACCTTATAGAAGTCCGTAGCCAAATAACACATTTTTTTTGTGTTGTGTTCCTACGTGGTGAATAAGGTTTCCAGTAATGAGCTCCTTGGGGAGGGGGGAGGATTGTTATATTGTGTTGGTAACCGAGGGATTAGACCTATTATGTTGCCAACACAGTATTACTCTCTGAACACAGAGTGGCAACGCGCAAGTGATACTTAGGTAACGTGAGCGGAAATAGGCTATGGTAACCGTTTCCCATCAGGTGGGCTGTATGCTTGTTTGCCACTCTTGTTGTATAAAAAAAAATGTGCACGTTTACTCGCGACGTTTTCTTCACCGCTTGTACGAGATTAGTGAAGCTCACGTTGTAATAAAAGTTGAAATAAAAAGCATAGAGAATTCAATGACGTACGTAAACATTACTATTATGAACTCGTGCGGTGGTAAAGTCATTCCACTCAGGCTTATGTGTTACAATAGAAAAATTAAAAGACACAGTCAAGGTTGCTACTTTCAGTGACTTAACTTGTCAATCTTAACCTACTTAGCTATGTAATATTTAAGGTTTGTAAAACTTAATCAACGAACTATGTTGCCTAAGCCAAGGGCAAACCTCAGTTGTTTTTGGTGAGCTTCCGTGTATTTATTGTTGTTTAATAAAAAAAAATCGTTCGTCAGGAATACACGCTTGTAGTCTCGCTGCAACGCCGCGGTGGCAACCCTTCCAACGTGTTGTGTCCACGGTTCCCGCGCACCAAGAACGAGGGCTGGTTCTTGACACTCGGCACAGTGGACAACGGCGAGCTGCACGCCCTCAAGCGAATACCCCCTAGGGGAACCACACATGTTACCTTCTATACTCCTGCTTGGACAGGTGAGCTATAATTACATTTATGGCGTTAACTTGAATTAAATTAAGTATTTTTTTTAATACAACAGGAGTGGCAAACAAGCATACTGCTCATCCGATGGAAAACCGTTACCGCAGACTATTTACGCATACAACACCGAAGTATCATTTGCGCGTTACCACTGTTTTCGGAGAGTTATAATTGGCAGCATAATGGGACTAATCCCTCTGCTGCCAACACAATATAACCTCCCCCCCTGCCCAAGGAGCTCATTACTGGTAACCTTATTCACCGCGTAGGAACACAACACAATAAAATGTGTCACTTGGCTACGGACTTCTATAAGGTGGAGGTCCTGCCGCAATCTGGCAGCTCCAAATTCGAACGGGAAACTCTTTAAGCCCTACATCTCTCTAAATATAGTAAGAGAAGTTGTTGAACTAGATGTGCCGATTTTTGTTTCTTGAATATAATAAAATAAGTAAATAAATGATGTGTTAGTGCAGCTCCATAATCTGTCTTTGTGCCAAGTTTCATATCCATTTAGTAGTTTTTGCGAGTATAATGTACAAACATCCATAAAAACTTTCTAGGGGTCCTTCTATAATATGCAAAAATAAAATGGCAATCTTAGTGAATTAAGTTATAATAAGTAGAACCATTACTAGCATTTTTAGAATTTGAGTCTGTGTCTCTCTTAGTAGAAGGTTTCTACTAGTAACGGGGTTACTTTCAAATATTAAAAAAGGAGGGTTATATCTCTCTACTCTCTCTCTCTCTACTCTTACGAGTATAGAATTCAATGACCCTTGTACATATCCCACATTGGATTTATATTCACCAATGTATTTAATTGTGTTCATACAATTCTCCAGGGCGTATTATCTACACAGTGTACGTAATGAGCGACAGCTACATGGGTTTGGACCAGCAGTATGACTTCCACTTCGAACTTGTGGACCCGTTGCCTCAGGAGAACGTCGACCAAGTATATGATACCATCGACAAAACGATCATAGAATAAATCGCTGTATAAATAAATAATTGTTATTTATTCTTACTTGTTTCCATTATGAAATCTAACTGCATCAAATAAACTTTACTTTTGTTTTACAAATCAATAATTCCACAATTTTTCATTTATTCCACAACACTGGGCTGTGTCATGAAAACTAACTACTTAAAAAACCAGCTAAGTACAGGAGTCTTTACCATAACGATTGCAAGTAATGAAGTCCCTCATATTGCAATACACGAATCACGAAGTCAAAGTGGTGTTAGTGGGCAGGCTACGGTAAACCAAGGCAGTAGCCGATAGCCGTGACAGAGGCCGACCACCCACACTATGGGCCACATCATACAAGCTGCTTGGAAACTGGTGGAAATAGCTTAGGACTGAGACACCTTAAAACCAGGGAGGCCTATACCCAGCAGATTGTGCATGTGTTACTCGTTCCGCACTAAAAACTCAGCATTTCATATATTGATTTTACATAACCATTAATTCAAAGTGAAGATCACTTTTATTTTACTTTAGGTCTAGTTACTGTACAGATGTCAAAACTCATTCTCCATCTACATCTACAACGTAATTAGCATATTTCAACCAACTGTGAATCAAACTAAATGCTGAATAATGTTTCAAGGACTTGTTCAGTAAAAGTAAATATGAATTATGTAATCGTATTTATTATTATATATACAACAACCAGCATCATGAATGGAAAACAGCTGAACACTGTTGGGACTGAAAAGAAGCTATTTAATATATTACATTTATTTCTTCCCAACTATAATAATGATTAACAATAAATAGATAAAGCGGAACTACAAACATTATGTGGATCCGAAGTAACATGAATGACATTCAATATATAGATAGTGCTATCTACAAAGACTCGCCCCACTATTCTTCCCCATAAATTAGTGTAAGTGTGCAACCTTCCACTAATGTTTGCATATTGTCGGTACACACTGACTACCTATGAGTGCACACGCAGTGTGCGATTGTGCGACAATTAATAGACTCTGGTCATACTCCCCGCATACCGCGACCCCCTCGACTAGAAATAGGGCGCGTCTTCGTGGATGGCACTATCTGTAACATTACCATGAAATTATTCCCAGTTTCTAAATTCACAGTCAATTAAGTAAATATGTCCAAGAATATAATAGTATTTACTCTTATCTGCTAGACTGCTATCTAACCCTATCAAAGTCTTTATCATTCGCATGAGCTATCATCTACACTGACCTCTTCTACAATATACAAATTAGAATGTATACCCACAATAAGTACTATTTCTAGTATTTACTAAAAATATACTTAATTACAACTAATGAGATGGCAATTTTTCCAATTACAATAAAGAATATACACGGAGTTTTACAATGATATGGGGACCAGATGGCACATGCATTAAGCAACCAAGTAATTTCTAGCTTTAAAGCTTCAAATTATACACATAGATAACTAGCATTTTTCAAGTCTCACTATACTTGTCAAGTGAACATCAGACACTCAAACAATGTCAAATATTGTTGGAGTGCCAGCAATCTGTTATTTGTATTTCCTCTGCTCACTCTCTATAGCTCGAGCTTCTGATACTATTTGCCTCTCCCTCGTCAAAATTCCATCTAATTGCTCTGTAAATGCATCAAAGGAAAACTTGGTTTCAAACCTCTTAAGGCCAGCTTCCCCCAACTTCTCCCCTAATTCTGGACTTAGTATCAGCTTACTCATGGCATTGGCAAACGATTTGCTGGTAGGTTCGCACAAGTATCCTGTTACTTCATTCACAATAGTCTCTGTAGGCCCTCCACTGTTTACCGCAATTACTGGTTTGCGGAAATACATTGCCTCCAATGGCACTATGCCAAAATGTTCATTGGATGGTGTGTATATCAAAGCCTTGCAATTATACAGTAAAGACACCTTTTCCACATCTTTTGGTGACTTCATAAAGGTCACCTTATCATCTATGTCTAATTCAGCAGCCAGATCTGTCAGTTCTATGTAATGCTCCATATTTTCTAAGTTGATAGGGTCAAAGCCACCAGCCATTATCAAGTGTACCCGGTCCCAGTCACTCTTATGTACAATGTGCTTCAGATGCTCCAAAGCCCTCAGAGCCAGCTGTAAATTCTTCTTCCTCTCATACCTATTTATTGACAAGAATATAAACTTATCCGAACCAACTGGGACAACTTCCTTCAGTGGTTTTATTTGAACTGACTTGAAAAATTCTGTGTTGATGGATGGGTAGCATATGTCTGGTATATCCTTGATTCTATGGAATGCATCTTGGTATACCCTGGCTGTATACTTACTGTTCACCAACACTTTATCAGCCCTAGCAGTAGTTAGCTCTTCTAACCAATTCAATGGCATCCTGTATAACTTCTTAAGGAAGCCACCTTCTGAAGAGAGTAGCTTGTCTGGATGGTGACAGTAGAAGACAACTCTGAATGGACCTCGTGCCATTTTCAAAAATGGAATGCATAGTGATATGAGATCGCAGAATATTAAAGTCGGTTCTTCGACAGGTATGACGTACCATGCCATATACACCGCAGCATACACCATCCGCACGTAAGCACAGGCCGCTTTAAATCTGCCAAATATAGAACGTGGTATCCAGTCCCCGACTACCGAGACGGGAAGAGTGCCATCTCTAGTTTCGGCAAAACAATGTGTAGGATCATGGTGATTTGTATAGAAAGCAACCTCATGTCCCTTCTTCTTGAATGCCAATGCGGCATCCAACACAAGCCGCTCGGCGCCCCCGATACCCAGGTCTGGGTGGAGAAATATTATCTTAACCATACTTCAGAGCACAAGCAGTAGCTTAGTACCGCGCAAGGTAAGCACGAATAGACACTCAATATAAAATATATCCAAATCAGCTAAAAACACATAGGTACACGATACAAGACACTACAGCAAGATACCTACAAGAAAATTTGTTGACATATTTTAGACGGTGTTGACAGTATTGAGTGTTGACATTGTAGAAATTCTCATCTATCCTCGTTATCGTTAAATCAGTCCAAGTAGTTTGTCCCATCCAAAAATTATGATTACTGCTGCTATAGATTTATTTAGTTGGATTTAACGTTTAAATTGATTAATATGAGATGAAGTGTTTAAATCATTTAATAAGAACGGACGTCGGAACAATGATGTAAAAAAGATTAAACCTCATTGCGTAGGAATGTTAAAGCATTATACTCTTTAAAGTTTTAAGTTTACTAAGTAATTAAGTCTAACTTAGTTCAATAGGTAATAAAAATTAATTATAATTGATAATGGTGCAAGGCATCTACATGCATAGATGCAATAATATCTATGTACCACGGAAAATTTTATTTCATTGGTACTTTTTTTTTCTAGAATAAATCGGTGAATCAAGCTAATAATCTCCCTCTTTTTTTTCATCTTATACCATTACGAACGTTTTGTATGGAAGAGGCAAAAGCATGCTCAAATTGCATGCATTTATAATATTTGTAGGACCTACTGTTTAATTTTAAGACTTCTTGCATTATTAAGTAACATTATACAAACTTACACAATATCACAGAACTAGTACAGAAGGTAAAAAAATTAAAAGAGTCCAATATATAATTGTTTAATTAATCAACCATAATCTGTGAAATTAATTACAATTTGATAAATTACAATTCATCCTTTCTCTCAATCTTCACTAAATCAACATGGAATGTTAGTGTTGCAGACTTCGGTATCTTGGGTGGGGCACCAGTCTCTCCATATGCCAATTCTGGTGGAATGACTAATTTCCTCTGTTCTCCTTCACACATAGCAATAAGCCCTTGATCCCAGCCTTTGATGACTTGCCCTGAACCAAGGGTGAAGGTGAGAGGATTGCCCCTAGGAATTGAACTGTCAAATTCAGTGCCATCTTCTAAAGTTCCCTGAAAAAGAATGAATAACATTAAATACTTAAATGTTTACTGCAGCCTAAAGTAATGTTATTCTTATTATTACTATATTAGTGCTAGTTGTATATCGTGCCTGAGTAACGTTGATGGACTCGCCATCTGTCACATTGGCACCTAATATATCTCTGGCGGAAAGTGGGTGTGTGGGTATTACCTATACACCTCTGCCTACCCCTTCGGGGATCCCTATGGGAAGGCGTGAGCATATATTATTTTATATTAGTAAATACCATTAAGAAACACAATTAAATACTTTATTATTATATTTTTTTTAATTTTAAATTAAGTCATGTATTTTATCTATCATGCAACATCATACACAGAAGCATTGACATATAATTAATCATTATTTTGTTTAGAATAAGCAGTTAGAGAAAATATTTAACTACACCCACTCTCATCAATTGAGTATATATCTTCGCTTACCAGAGGTTAACATAGGTATTACGGGCTTTAGTGTGGAAATTCTTTCAGTTGGCTATTTAACACTATCGGGAGGTTTTATGTAAAGAAAGCTACACAAGGATACAGTATCCTTTCAAAATGACACTTAAAAAATTGTCACTACAAACAAAGCCATAACAATTTTGAACAATATATTCATAAATTAAGTCATCACTTGATAACTCCATAATTGCACCCTTACTGGGGTAACAGAATAAATTATATATCTGGCACCATAAAATAATGATGATTGATTAAGATTAATGCTTGGAAATGCAAGTGTCCTCTATTTCATAAACTAAATTTTTTGTTGTTATGTACATGTAAATTATTCAGTTTTATAAGATTGTATTTATTATTGTCATAAAAAATTGGTTATTAGGTAGTGTAGATAGACAGGAACTTACCGTGTAATGCATATGAAGCAAATCTCCCTTTTTACTCTTAATAGGGCATTCCGTTGGCCTCTTTTTAACCCCAATTTGCAATTTTTTTGGCGGAGAATTTGCTATTACAACGTGTGATACTAAACTCATCAGCACGATTATAAATAACATAATTTTACAAATGGTAACTGAGGCGGTTTTCATTGTTTTTGGAGGGCTTTGACTTATTCAAATTGTACTTAAATATATTTTTCAGATACGAAGCGATAAAAAACTATATATGAGAAACGAACGGAGACGCAAGATAAGGGATTCTATCCGAACATCAATCAATAATTCGGCCGGTCTGTAATTCTGAACCGTTATTTTACTTACACACACACTCCAGTAGTCAGTACAGTACGTACTACGTACATACGTCAGTCGTCACTTCGTCAGTATCATACATTGTAATCTTTGGTCAGTATCAAATCAATGTCAAGACAAGACCATAGATTAGAGTATTGTGTAGTGACAAGAGACGTATAAAATAAATAAATATTATAAATATAATAAATAGTCTTTGGACCAAAAGTTAAACTTAGCACAGATCAGAACATACGTGTATATTCTCTAGTTCATCTGTGGTTGTCGATTACCAACTATGAATAGCGTGAATTGCGTAAAAGTGATTTTTATCCTCACGCCTCCCGACTAGGTTCTCCGAAGGGGTAAGCAGAGTGCATAGGTAGTACCCACATACCCACTTCAGTGGTTTTTAAAAAAAAAAAATTTATATATTTTTTTTTTTTTTTTTATTTTTTTTTTTTTTTTATTTTTTTTCTTTTTAATTAAAATTTTTAAACAATTTGAATACCTGGTGTAGACTAGTTCTTCAATAGAATACATTTGTAAATGTTAAATCAGGTATACTTAATTGGATGCACTCACATTGTAACGCATCTATCTTTTTATGAGCATTGAAATCTATAGACAATATTTTAATGCAATACACTAATACATTATAAAAACGCATTATAATTAATGCGATAGAAAGACTTCTTGTCTTGTAATGATAACAAAAAAAATGAACAGTGAACACAAATATGTAAATGTCAAGCAAGATTGTCAAGATAGACCTCAAACAAAAATAGTGATCCAAAATAATATAATATTTAGGCAAACATACCGGTAGAACAATGACTTCTAAGAAACAGCTTGATGAATATAAAAAGTTTCTTTTAAATAGAGTGACTGTATCTTCAGGCATCTCTGAATATATTGAAAATCAATTAATTACCGAAGACGAAGCGGCTAAGCATTCTTTCCATAAAATTATGGTAAGCATAGACCCTACAGATTCCACCTGGCTTCTGACCACTTAAGCCACTTATGGGAAAACTGTAGCACTCATTACATTACAGTTAGAAAATATTTAAATATAAAATATTTAAAATACTATTTTAGTATAAAAACATTCACATACAAGCTGTTATAAATAAAAAAATATTACATTCATTCCAGTTCATTTATGGCGGCATTGTTTCCTTTTCTTTATCATCATGTTGGTAATGATAACATTGCCAAAGCAATCGCTTGCAGGCTGTGGACACTACAAGAATCTTTTCATACCCTTGTTCTTGTTGAAGAACTCCTTGCTGTATATACTGTTTATACTTAAGAAATAAAAAATCCTGACTTGTTCACCTCTTTTTCCAGATACACAATTGGACTGATAGTCCAGAGCAACTCTTCAATGTAATATCAGAATACTTCTCCTCAACCCTAATACCTGTAAACTGTGTGATCCAAGGGGAAATTATTAACTTCCATACAAGCAATCTGAACCTGATACAAAAAATTATTAAACTTGATTTCATGTTTGCATATTGCCGGAACATGTTCAATGTCGACATACTATTCAATGATAAAACTTCTGAGGATTTTTTTGGGAACAGTGTGTCTATTGATGATATAGTGACCGGCATAGTCAGCAGAAGATTCACCGACAAAAGTGAATTGGACCTCACAAATTTTTGTAACCATCCAGGTATAAGATGTATGAATTCCTTCCCTACAGAATTAATTGCCTCTGCATGATTCAGTTTTTTAAGCTAGCAAGCTTTACATTGCACTAAATATTTAACATCATAAAGATGTGTCCAAGTGAACCTTTTTTACCTACAGAGCTGGCTGAAAAGAAAATATGTTTCTATAAACTCAGTTTGTTGGCACATTTTAAATTATTAATGCTGAGGATGGCACGAGACACAAAGACTTTGAACTTGAGCAACAATAACTTGAGGTAGGTAGGTCTAATAAGATTTTTTTTATTTATTTATTATAATATGTATAAGGTGACAGCCATATAGCCAAAGCACTGTTATATGTTCACTCTTCTTCATCTTCATCTTGCAGTTCTGTATGCAAACATCAAAATTATTTAATTCCAGTTGTTGTGTTTCAGTCACCCACCATTAGAATTGTTGAACTTCTTCATAAAAGGGGAGTTGACAGCTATCAATTTAAGCCATAATAATGTGAGTATATATAGAACCTTACTAGTTGAATACTAGTTCTTTACTAAAGCAGAGCCTCCTAACACATATGTACATATCATCAGAGTCCCTTATCTGGTCGGCAGTAGCTATAATTCATGAAAGAATTCACCAATGGTGTATGAAACTTCATAATTACATAAAATACATAGTGCTTTATAAAAATAAATACAAAACACATTAAATTAACTCACACACACACACACACACTGTTATTTTCTATATATCCTGTATCTATAGGAACTGTGACCATCTCTATCCCGTGATGAGTGTTAATGTCTGCAACACAGTTTATAACTACTGCAGGCATTATCGCATACAATTTTGTACTATATATTTTTGTTGCTTTAATAAATAAATAAATAATTATTCAACATTTATAATTATGTAGGCAGTTAAATATCAGATAAGTAATTATGTTATTGAAAATTCAATAATATTTTCAATTTTTCATACAGATTCCATCAATGCAGGAGTTGTGTAGAGTCAGCAGTAGAATAGAGAAGCTGTGGCTTGAGGGTAATCCATTGTGTGAAGATTTGGATCCTGTGTTATATGTTAAGAATATCATCATGAAATTTCCCAGACTATGTGAGCTGGTAGGTTCTAGCTATAATATTATATATAATTATAGCTGGTGCATAACTAATTAACAGAGTGTGACACATGCAGAAGTATCTTGCCCTCTGCGTCTTCACTGCATGAAATATGATTGCATTAGATTATTTTTGTGGTTCCAACTTTTGTGCACTTGTAACATAAATTTGTAGAATTTTAATTTTATTGTAGCATATGCCGACGTGGTCCGAATTTAGGGAAACCAGGATAAAGATAATTCGAGCAAAACATTAATTATCAATATGGACAAAAATCCCCTGCATGCTGTTTTTTTCCTGTTTTTATTTGCATTTGTTCTCTTGCTGTTTCTTTATTTTCATTTTGCATTTTTCACAAGCATGAAGTAAAGCTTTACTTTACCCAATCAAAACCGGATGAGACAACTATAACTATCTACTATACTAGCATATAAAATATGCCCACTTAACTACTGTAGCAAAAAAACCATCAACAATAACCAAACCTATTGTTGCCTCTATTATTATTTCAGGATGGTATAAAGTTAAACCAACATGGCTTAATGTTTCCATTCTTCAAAAACTACCTAGTAAATATTGACAAGAAAACTAGAATGATAGTAGAAAAGTTTGTGACTCTCTACTTCTCGCATTATGACTCTCATAACAGGAAGCCTATTGAAATGTTTTATGATATTAGTGCCCATCTTACAATCACCACTGACTTTACGGGTAAGACATGCTATTCTGGATTTTTTTACATACATACATTACGTTATTCTCGAGTTAGGCAGAGATTATGTAGATCGCCACTTCTTTCTAGATTTACAGACTATCTGCATCCGCTGCATCCACTTTTATCAGTCAATCGCTGACAACTTTAATTTGAAATTTTCAGTAATTATTAATTTTATTAAAAATAAATAAAAGAAAACCTTTAAATACACACCCTTAGCTAATATGAAGAAAGAAGTAATTGATGACCAGATGTTAAGACTACTAACTCCATTTGAGCTTATCTTAACCTAAATTTAATGCTAAATCATAATAAACGTCCAAAGAGATTTTTAATTAAACTAATGCAATAATGAATGTTATTAGAATCACAAGAACAGGAGATGCCTTACTACCAGAAACACTCGGGGAACATGAAAACTTCAATCAAGAGGAAACCCAAAATGTATAAGTCCCGGGATGCAGTGGGAGGAGTCTTCAGATGTTTCCCTCTGAGTGTTCATGACCTGAGCACCTTTACCATAGATGTTTTATTGCATGATGTGAGTATTTACCAAAGTAACCAGACTAGAATAATATGTGCTACAAAATTATATTATCACCGCAAGTCCCTCATGGGCCCATTCGTTTGAGATCAAATCGATCAAACACAAGGTGGATGAAGCTAATGAGGTCTGAAAGTCTAGAGAAAACTGACACCCTTCTCTCTCTAGTCCATGAGGGACTCGGCGTGATGATATGTATGTAGGCACTATGATAATTGACTAATGTACTCTATTTCCTCAGAATAAATGTCTAATATTGATAGTGGATGGGATCTTCAAGGAACCTAGTACAGCCAAAACCCCTGAACGCATCTTCCAGTTCAGACGAACATTCGTATTCAGTGTGTACATAGCCAACAGTATTACAATGTACCATATTACTAATGAAATGTTTCACCTGACCTTTGCCTCGGACGAGCAAATTAAGAACAGCTTTCTTGTAAGTATGACCATAGAGTTAATTTTATATATTTGTGGATTGTAGTTAAACTGCAGAGCCTCGTATTAAAGGTAACATAGTACTAGATTAAAAATATCAGGTGCTACGAAGTATGCCCCATTAATATTTAAATACCTATATGGATAGGCCTTGTCCTCTCCCAGTATACATATAAGCTCCTTTTGCATGTCACACACCTATAATCGCACTGAGTCAGTAACGGGGTAGGCAGAGTGTACACTGGTACTCTCTCTGCCTACCCCGTTTTGTGTCTGTAAGTCTTGTAGGAACTGTCCCACAAGACTTAGCTTCATAAACTTTGGACTCTAGAATAACACTGTGTTAAATTCTAAAGAATATACATAATGTTAGTTTCGTAATGTAAATCTATTACAGCAACCAATAAAGAATGTGAATACTTTATCTCTTATAAATGGCCAACCGGAAGAAAAAGATTGCCTAGTCAAGGCATTCTCTCACCTCACACAACTCAAAAAAGCTGAGGCCGAGACGTAAGTGTTGTTTTTATTCAGTACATAAATCCATTATTAACGTGTTTTATTTAACCTTCTTGTGTTAAACCTAACAATTCTGTTCAGATCTTACGGAATGTTTAAAACAAACATTCTACAAAATCTTTCATATTTATTATGTTAAAAGAAAAAGACTATATAAAGCTGGGACCTTGGCACGACGCGCTATTGTCATCGTAATTGAAGACTATTAATTATTCCTTTTTCACAGATTCCTCAACTTAAATGACTGGAGTTTTAGAGGCGCGCTCAGAAATTTTATGGATCAAATGAAACGAAAGAGTATACCATCGAATAAGTTTATAGAAGAAGATGACTTCTCAGACTCATCCTCAATTCTAGATGAAGTTGATTAAAATTATAAATAAGTTTTAATGACAACACTACTTTTATTGACTACTAATTAATAGGGATTTTACAAATACATACACCATAGACAATGTGTTAGATCAATCCCATTTTCACGGTACGTACATACAATTGTATTGTTTTGTATGATTTGTCTGCGTATGGGGACCTGTTATGCAATACCAGGATTTACACTGAGCCGGTTCCCTAATTCCCTATACACACTACTCAGGTGCTTTACCTTACATAGAAAATCATTTATTGTCGTATTGTTCCAGTCTAGTTATATAAATATATATCTTAAAAATGTTTTTAAGCTATTGAATAGCTTTTATCGCGGCTTTCGGAATCAAGAAATTCCGTAACGAAAATAAAACCTAACCTTTAAAATGTTAACAAATTCGAATATAGAACAGTTCCAAATTCAAAATTGCCGGGAAATATGGAAACTACTGAATTTTAAAGGCATGCCTAGTACCAAAGCAGCTGTTTGTGAGAAAGTATATAGGTGTATTGCATACTTTGATAAAAAAATGCTATGCAATAGCTTTACCGCGGCAGTCCCCGAATGCCAAAATTATTTTTATTTTTATGTATGCTGTTGAAATGCCATGTATTCAAATCACGGTCAAATTATCTATCACGGTAAGGAATAAAATAACTAGCAACATTCACGTGTAAATGTCATTTCTTTATTTGCCAATCAATATTAAATGTTCTAACAAGATAAACAACCCCGTTTCTACCGTATCGTATAAATTTGTTTAATATATACCTACAATTGTACAGAGCATTGGCTTTAACAATGGCAAACAACTCAATCGGACAATCGCAGAACATGCCCTCAATAGGCCAGATGAATACTGGCGCTATACAGTACGTGAACAATCCGCTACAGAGTCCGCAGTTGCAGTCGAACTCGATGCAAGGGTCTCCTTCACAACACAGCCCTCTAGGCTCGCAGTCACAATCTGGTGCCAAAGCTAATCAAAGTGGAGGTGGAGATCCAGCTACGCAGGTATTCTACAAAATTTATAACATTATGTTCGCAAATCGAGCACATCTTAAATTGTACCTCAATACCCTCAATACAAACAAACCCTAGATGATACTAACCAAGCAACAACTTGAAAACAGGTAAAGCATTGTGTCTAATTTATCTGATCCAATATTAATGATGCTTACCATCTTACTAAAGACACTGCACTGCAGTAATTCTTTAAAACATCTTTAAAGAATGATGCTGGAAAATCGTACTAGTCCCTGATGCGTCAGGAGTTACAGCATTTCTTTAAAATTATGATAAGTAAGGAAAATTTCAAAAACTAGAAAACTTAAATTCAATGCCACGCACATTTATTTGTAGGTTGGTGATAATTGTTAACACATCAAAACCTGCAACACAATGAGTTCACCTGACACCTGCAAGTTCAAATCCCAATTGTATTAATGAGTTTTTCTGAAATGAAAGCCACATGACAAGCTTTGTAGGAAAGGATATCATTCAATGGATACACATGTTAGAGAAAAAATATTTATCACCTAAAATAGATCTCTGGCTATACACAGCTCAGGGTGAGAAGATAAATGATAATTTTTGTGATTGTTTTCAGCTTCTAAGTAGGCCTCGCATACAGGAGTTGGTCAGAGAAGTGGATCCTACTGTACAACTAGATGAGGAGGTAGAGGAATTACTCCTGCAGCTAGCAGATGACTTTATTGACACATGTCTTACTGCATCATGCTCTTTTGCCAAACATAGGCATGTTCCATCTGTGGAGCTCAGGGATGCGCAGTTACATTTAGGTAGTACAACACATATGTACATTATTTTAACTGTCTTTCATAGTATAAGTTTTGTTAGTTAACCAAACAATGACAAGACCAAGATAGATTTTCCTATCTTAGCCCTATCCCTATCTTTTTTATACATACTCTAATAAAGAGTAATATATTCTCTCTATCTACCCCATTAGGGACTCAGCAAGAGGATATATATATATATATATGTATAAATAGATCAAAAGTATGTAATTTTGATAGGGTGATTGAATTTAATTGAATATGGTTTAACATAAAGCTTTAAGCCTTATGTTAGACCATATCTGCTAAGATTAAATCCTAATTGCATGAAAAAGATAAATTTGTTACCTTTTACCATAATTTTTTCTCAATAAACATCCTCAAAAAGATTATAGCTCCATATTTAGGTTTTCTTTTGTAAAGATACATTCTATTGTAAATTCGAAGTGTATTGCTATATGTCAAAGCCTTATCACTGTCAATCCCACCAAAACCTTGATTGAACCCTCAACTATGCAGTACAATTGTCACTGCTTGCAGATAACATTTCTTGTAAATAAAGGAGTTTCTCTTTTCAGAACGACAATGGAATATGTGGATCCCAGGTTTTGGTAATGATGAGATCCGGCCTTACAAACGCGCTGCCGTCACCGAAGCACACAGACAACGCATGGCACTGATTAGAAAGACTATCAAGAAATATTAGTTGACAAAAGCTTATATAAGTTTTAACCTAAGTTCAGTTTAATTAAATGGTTTTCACATGTATCATTTTTTTTTGCCATTGTATTGAGGCTATTTATAATAACCGTATAAGTAACACGCCGTATTTGATAAATTGTAAATGTTCCAAATCATCCAAAATTTATTGTGACAACAAAGACATGAAGAGGAAATATCATAGGATACATATTTAAAAGTATAGTACATGATATTCCTCTGGAACAGCTTTTGGTGGGGATAAAAAGTAGACTATTGGAACTGGGACTTCGTCCAAACATTTTTTGTATATACATATATCCTCACACCTTCCCACAAGGCTCTCAGGTAGGCAGAGGTGTATAGGTACTACCCACACACCCACTTTCCACCAGTTATACAATTGTGGTAAAAGAATGACAGCCTTAATTTTGTCTCGGCCTGTCCTGCTACAAGGTATTTACATGTATGTAGGCCAGAGGAGTGTTAGCTATGGTCTGGGCGCATGCAGGTAGTGCCCGGCAAACGGCACCTACTATAGGACCATTATTGGATTGGGACACTCGTCATGTCTGCAGGTATCTCTCTTTCATTCTTTGTCAGTTCTTATGTGCATAAATAAATAAAACATGCATATCTAACTAACACACTTTATTTAAAAATGAATGAGGACGATTACATAAGTCCAATCTATTAATAAACACGTAAGTACCAAGTATATATTTATCAAATTAATACTGCGGAAAAATAATCACAGGGTTTCTGATTTGTTTCATAACGTTTTGGAATGTATAAAATATGTTTGTAGGTAGCTTTGCAATATTGATTTAAGTATGATTTAATAAGTTATATTTTGTCTATGGTACACAACAGAAAATACCTGCAATTTAATCAATGCACTATTATGTCATTAATAATTGATACCTATTTATTCATTAGAGAGTCATGGCTATGCCACTAGCTAATAATACCAATCTTGTATATCATGCGATAATAAGAATGGCTGGAGCTATTATTTACTATAGAAATCCATCCGTGAAAAACCTTCCTTTGGCATACTTAAAACAGATAACATAAATGATAGATTAAATTAATTTTAAAAATAAGTAATACTAAAAAGGAGTTCAATTAAAATTATACACGCAATAAATATTTATATAACGTGACCTTGCTGTCCCTGTCACTTTCAGTAAGAGATATTAGAGATATCCGTTCGTATTCTATTAAAATAAGTAAGTACCTATATAATAGTGGGTGCCAGCCATGCTAATACCGCGATTTTTGACAGCGATTAATTTCAGACTCGAGTAAACATCTTTACGCGGAGTCATTCGTCATATTTTCACCCCACTGTCACCACGGTAAATTTTGTCTTCTTTTTTAAACATTAATCCATCACGCTTAAGTCAGTAAGTAAAATCAATCATTTATTTAAGTGTTGTCTTAAGACGCGAGTGATACAGTCTCAGCATAAATTAACTAACGCCATACAAATTTCTGAAGCGAATGTATGGGTCGAAAGCGTGCTCCTAAATTCGCCTATGATTGATCTACGCTTCAAATGACTCTTGCTTCTTCCCAGGGATGAAGAGGTGATCCGACGAGTGCACCTTCTGCCAGTGAAGGGACTTCGACATTATCGACACTGGTTCCTGCAATGATCAGTTTAAAGTTTGTTAAACAACTCGAATAGTTCTAAACGTCACAATAATATGTTCGTGTTTAGCATCCAGCTTCTAAGTACAAACCTTGAAGATAGGTAGATAATTTTGTACGTCACAAGGATCTAACTTACGGCATACTTAAAGTCAAGATACAGACATGGCACTTTAAGGAAACAAGTTTCTATTCCGGTGACAGTACGAATTCAAACATGTTAACACGTATTAAATGAAGCGTGTTTAGGGAAGTCTTTACGCCTTTACATGCATAGTGAAATTCACAACCCTTCTAACTGTATCGCGAAAAAATATTACGTAATGACGATATAATACTAAAAATAATAATAATATATCCTCACGCCTTCCCTCCCACAAGGGTCCCCGAAGGGGTAGGCAGAGGTGTATAGGTAATACCCACACACCCACTTTCCGCCAGAGGTATATTAGGTGCCAACGTGACCGATGGCGAGTCCATCGCCGTTACTCCAGCACGACTATACATACGCCTTTGAATTTCTTCTCAGACGTATGCAGGTTTCCTCTCGATGTTTTCCTTCACCGTTAAGCTCGTGGTGTGACTAATCACTACTTAAGTTCAGAAAAACTCATTGGTACAGTCGGGATTCGAGCTTGCGACCTTTGCGTCGCAGGCAACTGCTCGAACCACGGCCACCACGGCTTTATATAAATATATCGCTCGATATAATACTATTAAGTTTTGTATATTGATTAGTAGTGCATAGATGGAATATATAATGCAGGTATGTACCTCTTCGTTATGTATGCCTACCGCCATGAAACGCAACTTGATAGTACGTACGTACCAATTGAAGCACTACACTTCAATACTAAATTAACATTATTTGGCTCGTATGTTGTCGTACTACTAAAATACAATAAACATAGGTACTATGTGTTTGTGTAATTTTATTCCTGCGTCATATTGAATGTCATTATCACAAAGAAATGTACAACTAAACTTAATTTTGGTCAACATCTGTCAAGGTTCCATGGTGTAATGGTTAGCACTCTGGACTTTGAATCCAGCGATCCGAGTTCAAATCTCGGTGGAACCTTAACACACGGGGTTGACCTTTTTATTTTTTTTATCTGAGGTGAAATCACTGTGAAAACTAAAAACCGCGCGTGTGGAACTAGGACTTAGGAGTATTTCAAAACTATTGCAGTGAGCTGTGTTATGAGTTGCGAAAAGTTGCTAAGTAAATGAAGGTTTAAATTAAAACATATTGTTATTTTTATACATTTAAAAACATTTGTTATATTCAACATCACGGCCAAGCGTAAACTGAATATAAATGGCGGAAAATATTTACTACCATCAGTGTTTCTCTAGCTAGTAAAATAGCTAATATTCGGAATAATAAACCGAATGATTTGATATTGTCAAAATACTACTTTATTAATGAAAATTAACCCCCTGCAGGAAACCAAGACCTTCTCAGACATGACCATTCAGACCATTGACTCTGCTATCATCTCCAAATTAATTATGTCAGCCACATGACGTTTTGTTTTACTTACCTACTCACCAGTAAAAAAAACTTTTTTTTATTATTAGTTTGTTTTTGTTAGTTGTAAATGTTTATTTATAAGTTATTAATATCTTTTCTTTCTTTAAAAAAAAATAATGCGTGACTGTTTTTGTTAAATAAATAAATAAGACCTATTACATGAAACGCCTCTTCACTATCGCAGTATACATTATACATGTTTATGGAGACTAATATATAATTTATAAACATAACAAGTCACAGACCTTGATTTTAATTATCCACGAAAAACGTCAGCATTAATAAAAAGATTGTTGTTTGACGTCTATATATATTTATATAACTTTGGTAAGGCTAGAGATAACTGGCGCTCTATTTTCTCTGCCTACCCCGTGAGGGACTCGGCGTGATGATATTAATATATCCTCACGCCTTGCCACAAGGGTCCCCGAAGGGGTATACAGAGGTGTTTAGGTAATAACCACATACCCACGACTAACAATGTATAATCTGACAAAGTTTTACGCCCATGAGGTAGGGGCGCCACTAGTATTTTAAAGCGTTTCCAATTTAGCGAATTCAATATGGCGGCATGTAGTTCCGAATTTGCCGCTCGCAAGCTACCTTCGTGATGCTCTTATTAACAATCGCCTATATGTAAAACAGTATAAAAATACGTTTTAATATGTATGAGGCGTTTTAAGAAACAACGAGATGGCGCTAGTAGTATTATCAAGTATGTACATATTTTTTATTTGTTCAGTCGTTTCTACAATTGTACGAGAAATTGTAGGTGACAAATGGATTTGAATATTGAGAATATTAACCTTAAGTATCGCATGAATATTTCAGCCATAATACTGTGTAGTATGCTATTATCGGTCGAACAAATACTGCAATAAAATTTACATGATAATACGATTACAAGTGTTATTGTGTGCTTTAAAAAATGCTACCGGATTTATTATACCTAAGCGTAATATGTTTTATTATTGTTATTAGCCTGACTCAGTCAGTAATAGGATTTACAATTGTACATGAATACCTATCACTCAATTAAAGGAAGTTAATTTCTATAGATGTCCCAGGGTGACAGGGAATACGAATCAACCCCGACTCGGATCTTTTCTTATTTCAAAATTATTTTCTATTCACGCCTGCGCTACCCTATGGCCTTGCTATAATCTTTTCTGCACCATATACCAGTTCATAGCGTGAGCTTGATCAGAGAAGGGTTCTGTCTTGGGGGCTATTTGTATAGTATACCAGGAGAATCCGTATGGAAAGCTCCCGTATTTTTTGCATTGTATTGTCTCTCGTAGCGTGAGTTCCGGGAACTTTTGCTACTTAACCCGGCCAATGGCGAGGGTTGGTGCGAGAACAAATTAATATAAGTGCCAAGATCCGGGACTCCCGTGACCTTTGGCGTCTGGAGCGGCAGCCCCTTCCGCTTTATGGACAGAACAGCCTAATTATAGCCGCATATTATATATCCGCATTGAATAGTGAAGTAAGTAGTTGTATAATCCTAGGCATGAACATTACCTCTTTATTTAAAGTACTTTAATTTCGGGTTTAAATCAATATTGTATTTTTTTTTTCGAAGGCACCGAAGATATCGAAGACAACATACCTGATCATAATATTTTGTTATAATTGTAAATTTTTATGATTATTTAACAACCAACAAGATCTTCTTATAGTTCCTGCGTTGATTAGAGAATTATATTTTTTGTCAATATTTTATTTAAGCCGTGGTGGCCGAGTGGTTCGAGCAGTTGCCTGCGACGCAAAGGTCGCAAGTTCGAATCCCGACTGTACTAATGAGTTTTTCTAAAAACTTAAGTACAGTGATTAGTCACACCACGAGCTTTACGGTGAAGGAAAACATCGAGAGGAAACCTGCATACGTCTGAGAAGAAATTCAAAAAGGCGTATGTATAGTCGTGCTTGAGTAACGGCGATGGACTCGCCATCTGTCACGTTGGCACCCTAATATACCTCTGGCGGAAAGTGGGTGTGTGGGTATTACCTATACATCTCTGCCTACCCCTTCGGGGACCCTTGTGGGAAGGCGTGAGGATATTAATATTTTCAACTCAATATTGTCAATAATGTCAACCAGCAGATGGCAAATGGAATGGAATAATAACAAAATATTCAAAACTGTAACCAAAACATGTTGACATCTTTTGCTTGTAGACATTATAATAACATCCCTGAATAACGGGTTTATTCTACTCAATCACGATACCACCAAACAACAGTTTGATGGCATCATTATGAATAGATAATTTGGAATCCGTTATGAGAATTGGATAAATTATTATTTTGTTATAAAATGTTTTTAGAGAGATTTGGCCCGCGGTTTCACGTAACAGTAGTTTTTTCGTGAAAGAGCAGCAAACATCCTCACAAAATTTCACATTTATAATATTAGTAGGATATATAGACAGTGTATAGGTGTATTTTTACATTTAAATAAACCTTTTTATCAATACATGCATTTCGCGCTATACATATACAGAGAATAATAATTAAATATATATATATTTAATACTTTTTAATATATAATAATTAAAGCAAATAAACTTCGCGTACTAAGCATTATACTATTATACTACTCGCCAGTTTTCAGCTAAATATTCATAACATGTTCCGATCGGTTCCATCTAGGTAGTAGTTAGATTGTGATCTTCATATTCTCCGATATCAAGACCATTGTACAACACAACACAAGACAACACCATTGTATATCGTTTTTCATCAGTCATCCGTTCTTTGGAAACAAACAATTTTGTTTTTATTTTACAACTAGCGGACCGTCCCGGCTTCGCAAGGGTGGACAGTCATTTTTTAAACATTTTGGCATAATTTTTTTTTCTTGCAATTAAAATTGCCTATTCGCTATAATAATGATAATTTGAGCCAATTCGTTACAAACATGATTATATACAAATCTTTCCTCATTATAATATTAGTATAAATAAAATTAATTCATACTTTGCATTGTTATTTTTCTCAATTGCGGATTCGATTTTAAATTGTTACGCCGCACAATGTTTCACTCATCTCGATTGCATTTGAGTAAATCGCAATTCTTCTGACACCCGTCCGTATACCGACCCGACATGACCGTAAAAATAACCCGTTTTGCACAGCTACACGAGATTTAACGGCAAGGTTTTTATCGTTGACCAATGCAGATATGGTTCACACACTTTCTTACATACAGTTATTCTCATTAAATATCTTTAAAAATTTACCTATACACGGTTATACTATATACTCGGTATTGTATAATACGTACCTATAATTTTTGTCACGGACTTAATAATACTATGTGTTTAACTTAGTATTTGGCATTCTAAACATTTTCTTTACTCCAAAGAGTGCAGACAGTCGAGAATTGCCCGTAAAGCAGCAGCTTTAATAATAATATAATATATCATCAGGCCTTCCCGTAAGGGTTCCCTAAGGGGTAGGCAGCGGTGTATAGGTCATACTTTAGGTGCCAACGTGACAGATGGCGAGTTCATCGCCGTTACTCAAGCATGACTATACATACGCTTTGAACTTCTTCTCAAACGTATCCAGGTTTCCTGTCGATGTTCTCCTTCACCGTAAAGCTGGTGGTGTGACTAATCACTGTACTTAAGTTCAGAAAAACTCATTGGTATTGGCATTCGAGCTTTGTGTTGCAGACAACTACTAGAACCACTCCGCTACCACGGCCGGCCTCAACAGACCGTAATTAATCTGTAGTAGTGTGTGGCACCGACGTTCTTGGCTTAATTTTCGAGATTTCGCCACTCATTTGGGATTGTTGCCAAAATATACGTGAGGTATATCGTGCAAGTATGATGATACTTAAAACTGTGATTTATTTATGGAAGCTTTATCGCCATTAACCTATCCTTTTCTAACCGGGGACGTAATGTACGCCGATGCCAACCAAAATGGCCAATTCATGGAGGATTTGAAAGCTGATAACTTTTTACGTATCTGCACACTGGAAAAAAATATAATTGGCAAACTACAAGGAAGGACAACTAAGAGAGAGCTTTCTTCTTTTAGCTTTTAGGTTCAACTTCATTAATACATATTTTATAACAGCAATAATTAGCTGTTACATATTTTGTAATATGTACCTAACAGTTAATATAATTTTCCGAGAGGAAATACATACAGTATCTATTTTATATTTTTGGCCTGACTTCTCGAAAGCTATTATGGTAGCCTTACCTTATCGCATATTGCAAGACCAGTGTTAAAAGACGTCTATGCATACGAATATACGAAACTAACGGAGACTCTGTTGGTCTTGACCAGGGATTCACAAAGTGGTCGATATCGGTTTCCTGCGGGTCGACATACGATGATGATTTTGGGGCTCAACGAGGTCTAATAATCGACCCTATTAATTAACACAAGTATTTATCAGAAACTTTAAAGATATTGTATAAGTTTTAAGAATTACTAATATTTTCTAAGAATTATTCATATTTGATATATGTCTGGAGGAAAGTGGGTGTGTGAGTACTACCTATACACCTCTGCCTACCCCTTCGGGGACCCTTGTGGGAAGGCGTGAGGATATTATTATTATTATTTACATTTACAATACACGAAGATGCTATATGCACCAACTATTTATTATATGAATATCTTAGAAGGAAAGACGAAGACGTATAGGTAGGTCAAAGAGATTGCACTGGGCAGAAACAAATATGTATGGTGATGATGCTGTTCTAAGTTGTAGTAAGAGGTAATTAAAGTAATCGTTCTATAAGTCAACGTTTTTATTAGTATATTAAGTTACGTGTTAACCGGTAGGTATGAACACTATCTATTTATCATCCATTGTTCGCAACGCTACAGGAAATCTTACAGTCCTTGAGCAAACTTGTATTGTTAGCATTCGTTCACACCAGAATGTTCTACGATTCGCTTGACTTGTCCGTATATCACGTAACGACAGCTATTGTTAAACGTTAATCACTTATTTCTGGGTCATAAAGTTTTAAGTAGGTTGGAATAGGATTGTAATTTATAATTACATTACTTATATTAGACTTGATTTACTAAATGTAAATATTTTTAACATTGATATCGTCATTATCGGTATCGTCGCAAACTCAAGATAACAGTATCTAACTCAGGCGGTCCGTTACGATGTAATTTTACGATCTTAATAACAATTATCAATCACACCACGGGCTAACGCGCTAACAGAGAGTGCAGCGCTAGACCGAGAAAGCGTTATTCCCGGGAAGCATATGTCCATCAATGGGCTTCTGATGACATGGCATGACATGACGTCATGGTGGCAGCATGCACGGCATTTTAGAACATAGGTTATATTCAGACAAAACATGACTATACGGAACTAAATATTAAATCATTGTTAGTGTGTGTTGCATACACAAACTTTTTAGAACATCGTTAAGAACACACAGCCGTTTATTAATGCATGAGACACTCGGGTGAACCAAATAAACACAGCTGTAAAATATTTTCACTGGAGGTAAAAATGGGACAAGGATTCTGAAATTAGGGTCGTAAAGGAAAAAAATTATTTTTGTGTCAAATGTTGTAGGGCACAAAATATGTATATATATAGGTACATATATATATTCTGTAGACAAGATTATGATATATATATAGCTACCTATTTCTAATACAATAATAAAGATATATTCACTGAAATATAAGAAAATAATTCATCATGCGGGGTGCTTTTGGAGTTTAGATTACGTTGTGTCTAGTGCCTATGTGATGTGACGTCTCCAAAGTGTGTCTCTTTGCCTGGGCCAGTCATAATGGAATATAAATAGTGAAATAGATGACTTCACTTTTGTAAAAAAAAATCTAAGCCATGTCTAAAAGTCGTGCCTGGAAGAAGGCGACGGGCTCGCCATGTGCCGTCACAAAATGTATATCTATCGAAATTATTACTCTGTCTCCACGGATACCCTTATAGGAAATCGAAAAGTTATTTATACTTCTTCTCCAAATCATTCAGAGTATTAGCTAAATAGTTTTTTAAACGTTGCGATAATATCTCACCTTCGCAATAAGCTTCCCATCATCACCAATGAGGAACTCTTCCAGACCAAAAACGAGCGGCGATGCGTTCCCGAGATGGAAAATTCTCGACGACGTACCGCGAGTCACACGGAACTCGATGGTTTTCGCCATCAGCACGTTTGTAATCATATACACTGAGTTCTTGCCTTTGAGATCTGAAACAAATGAATACTGTTTTAATGGAGTCAAAGATCAGTACCTAATATTATTAATAATTATTATCATGACATTATGACTCCTGACATTGGCTAAGAAAATAATTTCTTAGACAATATCAGGAGACATCAATCTAACATATAAATGTTAGATTGATGAAACAATACGAAAGTGTCTAGAGACAGAGGAAGATCACGTTCGAATTTGACGACCGTCTGGTCTAGTGGTTAGAGCTCCTGACTGCGAAACTTGAGGTCGCGGGTTCGAATCCCGCTGAGGGCAGATATTTGTGTGATGAACACGAATATTTGTACCTTAGTCTTGGATGTCTATGTATTTAAGTATATATCTATCTATATAAGTAAATATATCGTTGTCTAGTTACCATAACACAAGCTTTGCTTAATTTGGGACTAGGTCAATTTGTGTGGAATTGTCCCAGGTATTTATTTATTTAATTAATTACTTTGATCAAATGGAATACAGGACTCGATACAGGCGAGTATGAATGAAGCGATAGCGGTCTGTATGTTTGGAAAGAACTGGCAGTCTACTCTCACTGCGTATCCCGTGAGCGTACCTGCGTAGATGATCATTATGTTTATGTAATGCAATGTATCAACACTAGGAGATATAGCAACAGCCTTGACCAATATGCCGTGTTGATAAGCTTCTTCCAATTGTTCGTTCATAATGGTTTTATCACCCGCGGGAATTTGATGATATGTATTACAAAGTTTATTATAACAATTATTATGGAACCGGTGTCATTTAAACAAGAAATATTGACCGAACGGAACCGGATATCGATAAAAGGTTCTGCATGAACGGCGATAGACTTGATATTCCAACGTGGCTACTTAAACCACTCGAAATAACGTGACTTAGCAATATTATCAGAACCTAGAACCAGAACCTTCCAAAGATAACAAACTCATACTCCATACCGTGACTCATAACAAACATTGTATATGACAGATTTCTTTGCAGTTGGTTTGAACATATTTTTTTTAACAGTTTATTTTGTTTATATTGAAAGGCTGACTGAATAATGATTGACTAAACAGATTTATAATGCGAAAGTCCGAGGAAGAGGCAGAGGAAGACCGCGCCGCGTTTCGACTACCTAGATCAAATTCATCGCACACTCAAGGATGGGAACATTATGAGTACTCAAAACCTGTAGAACATTTATAAAGAGACTTATGAATGTGGATGAAGCGAGAGAGGCCTAGAGAGAACTAGGGCTCTGCTCTCTCTGTATTGCCCCGTGAAGGCCTCGGTGTTATATTTAAGTATGTACCTTTATTATTTGCCACGTCCAAATAGATATTGTTGACGATCTCCTTGTTTTTGGGCACCGACGACTGTGAGAAATTCACCATGATCACCCTCACTTTGTTCTTGATCGACTCGTCTTGCAATGTGATCTGTAATAAATGGATCGACATTAGTTAAACTCAATACCACATACATGTGCAACGGGGAAATGGAATACTTATTAGTAATTTTCATTTTGATAGGAACTAAGTATGAATCTACTTACAACATTAACGAGAAATAATAGTGTTAAGGTTAATATGACGTATTTAGTTTGCATCTTATCTAGAAGATAAAAATCCCTCCCCAACGATCTGGCAGCCAGAAATCTGTTAATAATTTTCACACATGACGTTCCCACGGAAATAGGTGATACTGAGATTAGCATCTCTTTAGACGACCGAACTGCCTATCTGCCTAGATCTTACTAAAATTATAAATGTCAACTGAACCGAATTTAATTAAATTTGTGCACAAACATAGATTATCAGCTGGATTGACACAATATTTATTTATTAAAGGAACACAAATATATCGAGTAAAAAATTGTATGCGATAATGCCTGCAGTAGTTATACACTGTGACGCAGACATTAACACTCATATGTATATAATATGTTTTATTGAAGAAGCGAAATTTACCAATAACATCAGATTTCCCACGGCTGACCCCGGAAGGCATAGCTAGTGTCTAATATAACGTCACGATTAACATTACAATTATAGATTACAAATTAACAATAAGAACTTTAAAAAGTTCTACTTTTTATATTTTTCACTTCTATTTCACTTACTATCTGATGACATAATACTTCCATTTCCTATTTTATTAAGACCGATATCTCGAGATAAGTCATCTCTGTCTATAACCTCATGTGCGTTGCGATCACCAGGTAACGTCGCCTCACCAATTTCTAGTCGAGGTGGTCGCGTGATGCGGGGAGCTTGACCCGACTCTATTAATTGGAATGTGCGTGTAACACTCATAGGTAATCAGTGTGTAACCGATAGTATTATCGGTTACACACTGATTACCAGCAGTGCAACGTTCCACTAATGTTTGAGTATTCAAACATTAGTGGAACGTTGCACACTTACACTATAAACTAAAAGGGATAACAGTGGGGCGCGTGTTCGTGGATGGCACTATCTATAGTTCCACGCAGATTATATCTGAAAGCTGAAACTACTAGCGGCGTAGTCTTAATTACAGTAGCGACGTTAACTGCGAAATACCTAAGTACATGTTGCACACACACATGTGTTGCTCTGAGAACTGAAACATTACGTAACCTTTGTATGACATTGCGCAATTGAAATGAGTCCTGCGGTTTATGCAATAGCTATTTAGTTAAATTAGTATGACATAGATATCAGTTCGCCGAGACCATCACGGGGAATGTAGAGAATCTACATTGCAAGTTTTAACTTTAGCGACCCCTGTCGCTTCATTCACATGCATTCATCAATCTCTTTCTACATGCTCCATTCCTTACATCATATTATCTTTGCTCCTCGTTAATGCTACTTGCTTTGTTAAATCAACTATGCGATAAACCGTAGTTGGTACTACATTAAAAATATGGTTTTGAAATAACACTGTTCTTAATGTGGGATTAAGTTGGTCGTATGCCAATTACACAGATGGTCTATCTAATGAAATTCAAGGGAACAGATCTGCCTCAGAATCATTTCCTTCATTTTCAAGCCTGTATGAATCCATGTATGAAGCCTGTATGAAATGGTTCTTTAGCTCTTTCTTGTAAATTGATATTGAATAAACTAATAAAAAAATGAAAACATTACAGTGTCTCTAGACTTCGTCTATAAGTAACTGGCGCTCTACTCTCACTGCTTACTCCAAAAGGGTCTCAGCGTGATGATATACATATATGTATGTATGTAAATATGTTTGTGTGTAGGTAATATCATTGTAAAGTAGGGAATAACCTTGCAAAATATTGAATTAATAATCCATGGCATAATGGCGCATGAAGGTTATTATAATGCTGGTTTATGCGACGTAGGTGTTTTGTTATCAATGAGGATACGCCGATAAGATAATAAATAACGTATGTATACGTGCTCGAATACTTTGTACGCGAATATCTCGAACGATGACAAAACAACTTAAAATCATTAAGTTTGTGAGAATCTTTGTTAGTCAATCATAAATCTCATCATCACCAGAACAGCTGACCGGAATTGTACAAAAATTCCACAGGGATATTAATATTTAGCTGGAATAACTCATGACATCGATTCACATTCAAGGAAAAAATCTACAAACGAATTCGAATTTTACGCAGGTGAAACCACGTGTCACAGCTAGTACTTATCATTTTGTAAGGTAGCATGCCAAGTAGATACAGTGCAGGTGTGCGATGGTAGATATTTTTAAATACTGACTGAATAAGGATTTAAGAATTTATAGTAAACCACAGTTTCTTCTTTATTCTTCAAATAGGCAATATCTAATAGACTAAATTAAATAAGTATATAATAAGTTCAATAAGTAGTGTTCCCTGTGTCCCTTACGTTGAATAAAATATTTGGAATTTTTTCATTTTGATTTTGAAATAAAAAAAATACAAAATTGTTTCAATTGTTTTCTATAAAGCTTAGGTATATATATATATATATATATATAACATATCTTTCAAGTTGGGTCAAACTGCACACGGTGTGCAAATTTGATTAAAATCGGTTAAGTAGTTTAGGAGTCCATCGCGGACAAATAACGTGACGCGTTATTTGTATATACATATTAAGATGATATACTTATATATATGTATAACTATAGCTAGCTAACGGCCCATAACTTGGCTTGTTCCCCAGGGATTCATATTTCGTAGGCCTTGTATGTAAAATATTTCGCCTTGCAAATTTAGGTAATTCAGATGTTTTGTTTTTATTTTTAAGTTTAAAGAGAAAATTCATTTTATATTCGTGTCGATGTACCTATAATAAAATTATGGTCCCCAATAAATCATCGACTTGCACGCAGTAGCATGCGCAGTGCGGCATATGACAGTAAATAATTCAATTGCGAAACTAAATGCAGGCACGTACGTCCTGCCTGGACTTACATACAACCACACAATATCGAACATGTAATAATCACAGCATGTATAGTATACTGATCAACCGTAAAAAATACTTCATTATTAGTAAAATTAAACATCGAATGGTCAGTGGTTTAATTTAAGGCAATGAAATAAGGAATAACACGTATGTATGCATGTGATAAATTGCCGAAATGCCATGACCAGTTTTACGCAGTTGAAGCGTGATGAGGTAAAACATTCTCCAGATACTGGACCTAATGGGACTGCTCCTATATACATACCTACTTTTGTATTAAAACAAAAGATCCTAGGGCTTCTATTTCTTCTTTATAGTTCTAACACATACTTCACTTCTGATCTCATCCATTCTTTGTACTGTTAACACCAATACTTCTCAATACAATCTTGACATGACTAATAACCCTGCTAATGCGGAGTGACTCATGCAATGCTTCATATGACTTTGCCATCTTTTAAAAAATAAGTGCATAGTTGACTTTTAACAAGGACAATCAGCACAACTGCTTAATAGCAAGTAAAGGAGTACTCCATTACTTACAAATGTAGATGATCAATCAAAACTGCATCTGTACAGTCTTTACATACAATTATGCTCCTACATTCTGTACATACTGCTACAGCTCAGATCTTAGCATAATCTGACAATAAGTCTTACTACATGCCACATTAGACCTCATACTTGCACCATCAACTTGATTAAGGGCCAATGCATGTACTAAGGTTAAAAATCAGATACATGTCAATACAAATTTGACTGAACTGTTCAGTGTTTTAGGCTTTAGTGGCTCTACCATGCCAGTGAAATTGACCCTTCGTAGGATATGTCTATAAATAAATATAAGAAAATCTATGGTTTTGAATAGTTTGACTAGCCAAATATAAAGTTAACATAATTTATTTAGAAAAAAGGTGAATGAAACATTGAGAGGAAACCTGCAATTTGTAAGAGAAAAAATTGAACGACGTTGTGCTTGAGATATAAATATATGCCGGCGAGAAGTGGGTATTACACCCTTGTGGGAAGGAAGTGAAGTCAAATCAAATCAAATCATAATATTTTTATTTCACATAGGCCTAGATGGGCAGTTATAAAACAGCGAAAAAGTTGTATGGTTCGGGTTGGTTGTTTAGTATTATCTTCATCCCTTTCAATAAGGGTCACCCAAGGAGTAGGCAGGTGTAATATGCACATCCACTTTTGCTAGATATATTTTAGGTGTTATTATTTAAAAAAAATATCTATTGTAACATGACCAAAGATGGAATTAACACATTCTAAAAAGAGTTATCTTTTTAGAATGTGTTAGTGTGAATACTGGAAAACACAACAATTAATATATGTACATGTAGTAAGTTCCAATATAACAATATTCTGGATACATTAGGAAACGTAGACACAGCCTGTTCTATAGCACCCAATTATATAGCTCGTATAGCATCTAGCAGGGTTGAAGCGAATGTGACTATCAATATTCATACCTTAGGCTAAGCATTTATACCAGTACTAACAGTAATTAGGTGATAGATATATTAAACAGCATGCGCTTCTTTAACATTTGCAATTTTTTCACCGTTTTGGTCGTGTTGCGAATTAAAATCGATTATACTGCTTTTTGCTTCCATGAGCTGCGCGGTCATATTTCGGACGAGACAGTTCAAGGTCATATTATGTATGTATGTTGTAATTTTATTACACTACCTATTCTAAGATCACCTTAATATAGCATGTCAATTACTTACTTTAACACTCTCATGAGGGAATTTGAAGTCACCATCTGTGAAGTCTCCATCCTCTAGCCATTTCACATAATCCGCGTTAGATTTCTCTTTATTTATATTTTTCACCAGCTCGCCTAACGGCGTAAACATTTTACCGTTAGTTTCTTTATCATTTTGTACGAATAAAGACGTGACTTTGTACAAATCAGCCTCGGTGATGTGAGGAATGCACACCAACTGACTGTTGCCGATTTCAATCTCTATTTCGTCTCTGATAAAAGGCCAGGCATCCTCAAGTTTAAGAGACTTTAAATTGTCAAGGCTTACATCTTTCCTTATTTCGTGTGAATATAGAGATTTCACAACTACTTTTAATTTTTTCGGCATAATTATTAATCACAATTTCGCTCAACAAATAAACAATTCACAAAAACTACGTACACCCCTCACAAGTGTCAGAACGTGACTAAGAAAAAGAAGGAAGAGAATTTGTTCTATTCGTTCCGTTCCGACCGAACCGTTGTTTGATGCTCGTCCTCTCTCAACTTATATTGCATTTCACTCATGTCTATAGAAGGACAGTGGTAGAGAAAAAGATAGACAATAATCGATTTCGATACGAAATGAGCCGAATAGCATTATAATAGTGGGGCCATTACTGTGGTCAGAATGAAAAAACCTCAGAAAGAATTACTTATTTTTTTACCAAATTCTTCTGTCGGCTACGATTACGGCCCAAGGTAGCGATTAGGTATACGATTGCTCGAGCTTTACGGTGAAGGAAAACATCGAGAGGAAACCTGCATACGTCTGAGAAGAAATTCAAAGGCGTATGTATAGTCGTGCTTGAGTAACGGCGATGGACTCGCCATCTGTCACGTTGGCACCTAATATACCTCTGTCGGAAAGTGGGTGTGGGTATTACCTATACACATAGTTGCTTACTAAACAGGAACATAAAAAACATTGTTTTTTCTCTTCCGTGTTACTAAATGATCCTCCAGGAGCTCTAAAAGATCAATCCACAAGGAAAAAGTATAAAGTCTGTGTTAGCAAAATCAGTAGATCCACTGATTAATTCCCAGACCAACTTTATATACAGATACACTTTGATTTCAATTGCTGTTCAGGTTCAGCACCATAGCCACGGAATAACCTGAGGGAATAACAAAAAAATATTATTTTTGCGGACTAGATATAGCACAAACCATTTGTGTATCATCATCATCATCATCATTCTCGTAGTGTTTCCTTTTTTTGCCTTGTCGTCTTTGTCACAAACCAAATACTCAGAAGATATCACTGGAGTAGATCGAATATTTCGAAAATTCACAAATTAAAAACGACTACCGAAATCCAAATGAGAATGGAAAAATCATAATGTATAATGAAAAAATCAGTAACGTCACAATCGCGGCATCACAAGTAAACGTCACGCACTGGTCACGCGTTATTCACGCGACCGCAAAGTTTTTCCTCGACCGTTTCATGCAGACTGCATGAACAGAAAGTCAGCCAAACCAGGTCTCGCACTGTTGAATTCGTAGGTAGAGTACGTGCCACCTAGTTATTTTTACCGGCGTGTGACGCACATTACTGTTGAAATACCTATATGGAGACATTAGGCTATACAGGCGGGTCCTCAGGCATTTAAAGAGATATTTCTTGTACCTAAATCTCGTGATCGATCCATCCATAGTATATTTTTTTTATTCCTAACTGTCCGAATGACGTCATTGTTGATAAAAAAAATATGTATTGAACTTGTTTCCTTGCTCCGCTCTGGTGTAATCCAAATTGGTTCAGCAGTTAGCGGGTGATTGGAATTAGATGAAATTTGTCACAGCGATAGATTATTAGCTGAATTAACACATAAAGGAATGATTTGTTGTAGAAAGCTTGCAGTACAGACAGATAGTAAAGAAATAGTATGCCTTGGGTTTCGGCTGATCTCAGAAATAACCTACTTTACGGATTAACAAAGTGATATACTCAAGTAGGAAAAAGTATAATTTAAGACATCATTCCGGGGAAGTACTTATTATGTATTCTGTACCGGCGATCTATGTAGGATAACAATAAGTAAATAAAATAAATCTTTGATTTCCTGCAAGTAACAACGACGGTAAATAATTATCAATGATTCAAAAGATTTCCTATTCTTATTGCGTTATTAAAAAAACATCCTATATAGCTAAATTACTGAATTTAATTTTGTGTCATGCATAGAAATATTACTACTTTTTGATTACTAGACCAGGCGGCCGTCTGGCCTAGTAATCACAGCTGATTGTGCAGCTTGAGGTCGCGGGTTTTATTCCCGCTGGAGGTGGAAATTTTGTATACCCCTATGGATATCATTTAATGTATTCGGGGATGTATATATTCTATTTGGTTAATTTTCTCGGTCAGAGATTGCGCTGGACAGAAGCAGTTGAAAGGAATTGCCTTAAAGATATACATATTTTAGGTAAAAACGTGACAGATAGCGAGTGTAGCCATCTCAGAAGTATATCACTTCTTTAATATCAAATACTACTATTGAACATGTTAAATTTATTCAATCAATTATAGGGATGTTATGCTTATGATGTGTCAAAGTTGGCACCTAATAGAGCAGCTCAAATCATACACAGAGTAACAGAGTAAAAATATAATAAAATTTTTTTACTCTGTTACCAGTGTAGTATTTATTTATATATTAGAATCCATAGAGAAAAAACTCTTGACATAATTTAGCAATATAATTTTATTGAATAAGCATAACATAAAACTATTCAATTGAGATTAAAACAGTTCCATTACAATGGAGGGCACAAAACGTTTCTCCTCAAAGCAAAGAAAACTGGAATGTAAATATATAGTTTTAACATCTGAATATAGTAGTAATAATAATAAATACCTGGGATAATTCCACACAAATTGACCTAGTCCCAAATTAAGCAAAGCTTGTGTTATGGTAACTAGACAACAATATAATTACTTATATAAACATACATTCTTAACTTCAATATGTAATATGATTATCTTTGTCATACAATCCCACTTTTGATTTCGTATCTTAAAACTATAGGTACAATATAGACAAATTGTATTCTTACACAAGTGCTTCTAAATATAAATAAATTGCTTTTAAAAGCGAAGCTAAAACACATTAGTAAGTTCACTTTTATCAATAGGCATTAATTGAGAGCCCATATAATTATGAAACATTTTGATATTTAGTGCAGTGAGAAATAACATATATATTAAATTATAACTACTTCTTGTGTACATTTGGTGTTGTAGATTGGAATACAGATGAGGCTGACATAAGATTTTCAATGTACTGGCCAAGAACTTGGTTTTCAGAACGCAATTTTAAATTCTCCTCTTTGACTGAATGTACTCTTTGTGATAAATCTGTAACAATACAATCCTTGTTAGTCATACATATAATTAGGCCAATTTCCTCACTGTGTAACACATCAGAGTAGCACACCAGTACTCTCTAAAATATAATAAAATACAAAAAAAACATGTTAGGTGCTAACGTGAGAGTTGGCGAGTCTATCACCATCATCATTTTAATGTTCTTTTTATAATAATAATATTTATTTTGTATTATCTGTCACATAGGCACCTAAAATATATCTCTGGCAGGAAAATGTTTGTGTGGCTGTAGTACCTATACACAATGGTACATTACCGTCTAAAGTATTCTGTAATTCCAGAACTTGTGATATAAGGCGGGCTTTCTCTTCCTGTTCATCTATTCCGGAATCGGGCTCAAAGCTAGGAGGTCCATTCAGGCCAGGGCTGGACGACCCACCAGTGTATGAGCTGGGTAATGAGTCCATAGAACGACCATGATCTAAATGGTTGTTTTCAACGTCATCTGATATGATCACCTGAGGGTCATCGTCGGCGAGAGGAATATTATCGTCGTTGCATTTCTGCATTATAACTGACATATATAATTCAAAGAAGTTTCAAAATTTTTCTCAGAAATTTGGACGTGAACAAAATACGAATCGATTTTTGTTTCTTGTTTGACGTTTTTGACAACTTACTAAAACTTTTCGACAGATAATAAAAACTACAAAAACACTGCAATTGAAAGTGGGCAGACTATCCATACGCGTATTCAATGCTTAATAATTTTATAATGTTTCATGTATGTGTTTATATAAAAGCTACTGTGTTTAAATACCTATGATGACACGCTGAGTCACTTGAGTAGGCAGTGATACGATTTACGAATATCGAGACAGATATATATTAAGAGTACTCGAAACCGACGAGCATGTATGAAGAGACTGATGAATGTGGACGAAGCGAAAGAGGTATGTAAGTCTAGAGAGAACTGGCGCTCTATACTCTCTGCCTACCCCGTTAGGGACTTGGCGTGATGATATGTATGTATATATATTCAAATACATAAGACATCCTAGTCTAAGGCACAAAGTTAGCTATTCGTGTTCAGCTCATATAGTTAATAGTTGTATAATATAAAATATATAATTTTAGTACAAATCACAAAAAGTAATTTTAAAATTATAAAGTTTTGAGTGGGAAAATAACTGTTTAGTTTAATCTGTGCAAAAATATTTGAAGTAATTAAAAATTGAATTGAACTGAAAGCTGTAGCATTTATTTAATATGTTGATTATTGATTAACAATAGTAACTTACACAGAAATCCCATACTCTAAATATAACATTGCTTAAGATGGCTCTAGCTATCAGAAAATCATCTGGTGATATAATTTCGTTAGCGAGGTGGTTTATAAGAAGAGGTTAGAAATATCTATATTTGAGTGCTAATACTTGGCTTGAAGAATTGAAGAAAAACTCCATTTATTTAAGAAATACTATTGACAAAAATATTGTTTATAGATTGCCGCGCTCTATCTTCACTGCCGGAAGCGTCTGAGGTTACCAAAGAGGAGCAGAAAAGAGTAGTTCCTCGAGAGAATAAAGCCCAAAACCCAATACTAGAATACAGGCATGCATATCCAGAGTTTCTGCCTGATCCCAATCCAAAATGGAGAAACAGCTTGCGTGAAAAGCTGGAGCGAATTGATATGCTGAAGAGAAGGAACAAACTTGATGTTCCTGAGTTCTTTGTTGGTGTGTTCTTCATAATGTTTTTATCTTAATTGTTTCTGTTTGTTGATGAAAGTGCCACTGTTGAGTTTTCTACAATCCCGTTTGTAAGCAACAAAGGGTAAACTAAGTGAATTGTTATAAATTAAATTACCATTACCCTAGTTCTCTGAAAAAACTGGTCAAGTGAAGAGTCTCACTTCGCATAATGCTTAAAGGCTAATAGTGTATGGTTTTTAGAGAAAGTTATTTTAAAGCTATGTCTATTAATTCATTCCTATATATTATTATATGTAACTCTTCCATGTCATCTCATACATATCTTTACGCCAAGTCCCTAATAGGCTAGGAGGAGAGGGCAGAGCATCTCTAGACTCTGGCTTTGTCCTCATATAACAAACTCACATATAACACGAAAATATATAGGGGACATGAGAGGTCACCAGTTTTTATCACTCTAGCATGTAGCTGCATTATCACAAATCACCCATTGTGTTGGAAAAAATATTTCATTCAGACCACTGTCACTTACACTTGTAGGCTGCACTACATGTGACCTCTGCCCCTATTGCAGTGTATATAATGTACCTATGTATGTGAGACATCTACATTGACTATGTAATGTTACAGGTTCCGTATTAGCTGTGACTATAGCCGACCCACATTCTCAAGGCAAAACTAACAGATTTGTGGGCATTTGTATTGAACGCAAGGGATCTGGTCTCAGGGCAGAGTTCACTTTGAGGAATGTAGTTGACCATCAAGGGGTTGAGGTAAGTATGTTTTTGTAAATTTATTATAATATAACAAGAGAAGAAGCTAAGGAATACCCATGGACGTAGCTAAATCTAATTGATTGAACAATCAAACATGCAGAGGTTATGAGTACTCACAATGGATGAACATTTTTGAAGTAGCCCATGAATATGTGTATAGTGTAAGAGTAGAGAAAGGAAGTGGAAAAGAGAGTGGAGATGTCTTTATGTTTGTAGAGAGTTTGCATGATATTGTAGTCAAATATAATTATTTATTCTTCCATACCTTTTGATTGAGAATTTGGCTATACAAAAGTAGTTGTTAGTAATTTAAAGTATGCCTATATTTTTTTGTGTACAATTAACACTTATTAAGGTATAGTTTCCTATGGCATAAAATGTATGTGTCTAATAGTACAGAATAGGTTACAGTTTTGGCTCTGTTCATGGTCCCTGGTTACAATTTTTTTATAGATTGAAGAGTAGAAATTTGTTATGTGTGTGCATATCTGCTGCTGATAATATTAGTAATCCAAGTATAATGTATAAATTTTATTGCAATTATTCTTCAGGTCAGATATGATCTGTATGATCCCACTATTCAATCAATTCAAGTGTTGAAATTGGAGAAGAGGCTGGATGATAAGCTGTACTACTTGCGTGATGCTCTACCAGAATACAGCACATTCCCATTTGACATGGACCCTGAACTATTGCCCGAAGGCACTCCAGTCCCCGTCAATCCAATCCAGGTATTACATTAAAAATTTTAGTTCTTACAATGGCCCCATTTCAGTGGCCAGAGCACAAAAAACATAATTTGTTGTTATTAAGGTTTTAACCATACATGGTAACTCTGCCACTGTCCTCTGATTAAAATCTGACAACAATCCCCAAAAAGCTGTAAGGTCAAATATGCATAATTATTTTTGTTGTGTAATCCAATTTGGTTGATTAGTTATTTGTAGTGTCATATAAACTGAATATTTGAGCTACGAAAAATAATCTCAAACTTCAGGTGAAATTGAAACCTAGACCTTGGCTGGAGAGATGGGAGAGGCAAGAACTTAAGGGTGTTGCTAACATAGAAGAGAACTTGACATGCAAAATGAAGATCAGGAGGGAACTGAGAAAGACTCCATGGGAGAAGTTTGATTTAATGAAGCAATACAGGTACATACAAAGATCTATGAAATAGGCAACACAGACAATACAAGAATTTATTTTGTTATGTATCAAAAGTACTTGTAGCGAAATGTGTATGTTAATTTAATAAGAATTTGCGTTAGCCGACAATGATTAAACAATAAAAAAAACCTTTTTCAGGAAAACTATACCGATTGAAGAGCAAAGTGAGATATGGACAGAGGTCAATAATCAACTGCAACAGCTGCAACTTACGCGCAAGAAATTGTCTAGAAAACGTACCTTTACTGGGCCAAAAACTCAGCTTGCGTAGAATTAATTATTACAATAATGTATTTGTTTTAAAGGTAGATTAAATGTACAATTCAAGTCATAATGCTGTTTAATTCTTCCTTTAACCACCATTTTAATGTGTATACTGGAATCTTTTAAGTGAATATATTCTGATCGAAAGACTAGTATCCATGTCATTCATGTAAATATTTTTTGCAGTCTATGACTGCACGGGTGGTCATGCATGGGCATAGACTATAGACGAATTTGGGGTAACATTTGTGTTTTGTGTTGTCGTGAGTTCGTGATGTTTGCCTTTGCGATAAGTTTACTCAGAGTTAATATATTCGTAAACTATTCATTGTAAATGAATACAGTCAAAAGGTCTTTATGAAGTTCCTTTAAAGTGTGTTTTAAGTTAAGTGAACAATAAACGTGGGAGAAGATTGACATTGCATTTCAACCAACTTGCATTGGTTTCACTCGTCTGTCGCCGGGTATGCAAGTTATTTGTTTATTTACACCTTCCTAAGCTGCTAACTCCATATTTTGTAAATATTTATAACGCACGTGTACGTTTGTTGATGCTTGGTACATAAATTCGATCACTACTCTTAGATATAAGACGTTATTTAAGTTTATTCCGTCAAGTTTGG
>JACCPG010004869.1:0-14702 GCA_016069955.1 Drepana arcuata | reverse complement strand
CCTTACAGTAGGTATACCAATATGATGTTAAAAGAAAATAATAATAATAATAATAACAATAATAAACTAATTTACACTATAACAAAATACACTTTAAAAACTTATGTTTATCAAATAGTTTCTAAGAATTTTCTAACTGTTTCTGCGAGTTTCGAGTTAATTGTTTCATGTAAATCAATAATTGTAATAAGAGTAGGACACATCGCAAATTTAGTACACTAACAATGTGTGCGATGTGAAAGACGATATTTGACGCCTTCCCAACAATGGTGTAATAATGCCCATCTTTGTCGAGTCTTTTACCGTTTCTCAGGTACCACTTAAAAAGTTCTTCGCAGGTATATGCGGATTTCCTCATGATAATATTTTCAATTTAGTAAACTTATTGGTGCATACCAGAGCGCATCTGCGGTCTTGACCCTGCAAGTAACAACATGAACCATTCGGACTCCATTGTATATATGTATATATATCTCTATATAGCTATATAATAAATCATATGTTAAGTTAAGTATATGTGGGCCAGCAGGCTAATGTCTGAGATTTATAATTTGTTCGGAATACGGATGAAGAGACTGTGACGTTTTACTTTTTTACCACCAGTTTTTAATACTACTTTTTATTTACTTGTCATTAGGCACTAGGCATTCTGCCTAGTGTCACGCCTACACACAGTCAAATACAAATAGATCGTAATAAAGCAGGTCTTAATACATTTATTACATTACATTAATCACGATGGGATAATAGCGTTTTGTCAAAAAGATTACAATAAGTCACTTTGCTTGATATAAGCAACCAAAACACACACTTAAGACCACTTTAGTACAACTCGTTTAATTTAATACTGAAATTTTAACTGCTCTGCTTCAATGCAATGATGCAAACTTCTTGGGGCAGCTAAATAAATTAAGGTATTTATGTTACAGTTACTCGTTAGCTTGATTTTTTACTTAAAAATAACAGAGCTAAAATTAAAAAGTGTTTGTTAGCCGATGTGTTGTCGGCGCTACGACACGACGACCCGAATAACACTTGGCAACTGAATATACACAAAATCATTAAATACTACATACAAATTGCCGATCGTATACCTAGGTGTGACAACGTAATACTTCAATGTATTTGAAGCACAATACTTCATTACCTACCTACTTGGTACTCGCTATAATATAACACCAGGTTTGTACCTGCAATCTAGACTTTGCAGGGTGTAATGTAGACCACTGCATTGCTCGGTTCTTGTAAGTAACGTAAAAACCTCTTTGGAAAACTAAAAACCAACTTTGTTCGATAACAGAGATAGAGCGACCGTGGCGGCCGACGTCGTCTGTCGACAATGATTAACATAATGTTAAGGCCAAGGCCCCAAACAAGGCGATTACAAACTCATGCTCGTTCATTCATTTTCCCATTTATTGAATTATCAAAGCAAATCGCGTTTTATATAACAAGCATTAAGATTCACATTCCTTTCTTTAAAACTTAATTTAATTTACTAAGTCTGTACCAGCATTTGAGTGGTACTCAGATTAATCTTTGCCTTTCTCATCAAATCGAACGGGGCTTCCTCAATCACTGGGCGTTTTATAAATTAATTCGTCATTTGAACTGTTCTCGAAGTTTTGTTACATTCGATGGAGCGATTCAATGATAATTTTGCTCTGAATTGGAATAGGTAAGTAAAAATTTGCTGTCAATGAATCTCTGACGTCAGTGAAGCCCAGGGCAATCAATATATTGACAATTATCTACACTTCTGTCGGGTCGAGTGACAGTGGAATTTACCATGGCCTTTCAATGAGGTTATATTAAACTAGTGTAGCGAATCTGAATATTAAACGTCAAATACGACTTAAGGTAAAAACATAACAAAGTCTAAAGGCTAATTAACGGAAATTCGTGATTTCTGAGACAGTTTAATAGTATAATAGCCAAGTAAGTATATGTGAACCAATACCATAACGCCTATGGAAGGTGAACAGCGTGCTTAGAAGTGGTACTTTTAACTATGTACATATATTTAAAATGTTTTGTATTTTATAAGAATTAAACTACGACGTACATACAAGGTACATACGTACCTAGTTTCAGTGACCTAGATAAGCGGAATACTTCTGCTGAAAGCAACTAAAACTAAAACTCCGATCTTCTAAATGGGAATCCTCTCGTTAAAAAGATTGTAGTCAGAAAGTCAAGATATATATACTATGTATATTTATATAGTCTGACCAGTTTCCATAGCTCTTTGAGTTGAAACCCGCCTGAGGTATTCATGCGTTTAAAGCAACCATTCCTTGTCTGTACAATATTCCCGTAGTTTCATAGATAGTAGCTTTGCTTTATCAAGCCCACCCGATAAAACCTTTTGGCACACAACCACTGAGAAACTTTCGAAATTATGACGAAATTCAACTTACTGACTAAATAAGGTATGAAACCTTTGATGAACTGAAACAGAGACCTTGCTACTAGATTGGTAATGCATCAAAATTTTCCATCGCGATAAGTGCAGTAAGTAGCCCTTGCGAGCCATTCACACTACGGCATTCATATGCGTACACAAACACGAGAGGGCAACGAACGTTCACGGCCTCGAGACACCAATTAATATTAAGCCGATCAGCTTGCATTTTAATGCGATTCGATTCTGAACAAATCGAATGCATTATCGATGAACGTCGTTGCACTTTGGCAAATATTCGATTACGAGCCCTACTCAAGCTTGTTCACCGATAACAAGCAATGACTTGAGGCATGCCTCAGGAACGCTCTACGCCTGGTTGATTAGACGCCACTAGGTTGAAACGGTCTTATCATGGTTGATTTATCGCACTTACGACTAAGTTTAATTGATTAAGTAAGCATATGTAATTACTACATAATGCTTAGGTACTTAATCAATAATATAAAACAGAACACAGAGTACAAGAGCGAAGTCTAGACAATGCGCTTGCGTTTGTCATATTTGGTAAATAGGAGTTTAATTTCAGAAGAAAAACAAGAAAAACTTTAATCAAATTCTCTTAATTCAAAGTTTTGTATTTGATTAATAGTGAAATACTACATTTGAAATTATAAAACATATATGAAATAACATGGTCCATTGCAGGTGCATTGATATATTTTATCATGGCAAACGTTTAACGTATCGTGTACCAAAAGCGACGTCACGGAGCAACGACGTCAAAATTTCGATTAAAATAGTATAGGTTCTTATATACCATGGACACAGCTGGGTAAAAATAAGACTCGTCGACACTGAGGCGTAATGCAATCGTTGGATATCGTCCAAAGTTTATAGGAGAACTTTATTTCGTCAACCGTGCCGACGTTACGTAACTATACAATTATAATAGAAGCGTGTCTATCAGACACATGCGCCGGCGCTGATACATATGACGCAAAGGCTCACGAAAACAATAGACCCACAGAAACCTGTATGTTATTATTGTTTAATTTATTTATAATATTCAAACCACATGAAGCTCCGATGACTTGGTAAAAGATAAAAATAACTTGTACGTAAACATCTTAGCATGACTAACTTAATTTTATATTATTATTAAACACTTCGCGGAACATTGTGACTTGCGTTACAGGTGGGTATGGAGATTTTTAGGCTACCCCGGCCTACCTGTATTATATAATAATAATAAATATTATGTCTCTGCATTTCTTCTAAGACATATCCAATGACAGTTCTTTCACCATAAACCTCTTACTACTTCAGGGACTAGGAACCTATAATCTTGAGTTTGCAGGTAGACATAACCAAACGACCACCGCGGCTCCTTAAGTATAATAATATATCCTCACGCCTTCCCACAAGGGTCCCCGAAGGGGTAGGCAGAGGTGTATAGGTAATACCCAACACCCACTTTCCGCCAGAGGTATATTACGTGCCAACGTGACAGATGGCGAGTCCATCGCCGTTACTCAAGCACGACTATACATACTTTGAATTTCTTCTCAGACGTATGCAGGTTTCCTCTCGATGTTTTCCTTCACCGTAAAGCTCGTGGTGTGACTAATCACTGTACTTAACTCTCCTTAAGTCAATAATTTTTTTCTTTTTATTGTCTCTCGTAGCGTGAGTTCCGGTAACTTTTGCTACTTAACCGGGCAATGGCGAGATCTAGGCTTCCAGCCGTATTAATATTAAAGCATACATGCATACATACCATAACGCCGAGTCTCTCACAAGGTAGATAGAGACCTCTAGCAATCCCCTATGTAATTAAATAGAAGGAATGTCAAAGCTTATTGTAATATATTAGTAATTCCCATGGGCATATCATTGTACCTGCATACCATTGTAATTACACACAATATTTGAATTGCAAACTGCAGTAGTAAGTGCGCAAGCTTTGCGTCGTGACGTCAATGAATTTAGTCGTGGCATAAATAGTATAATATATAGCATACATGTCTGAAGCGATTTTTCTTATTACGAAACTAAGCTCATCAAACATCCTAGTTTGATAAATTACTGTCAAAGAGACCCTATTCCACATTGCATAAAATTATAAAATAAATGGGACAGGCAACCATTCGAGGACGGCATTCCAAAGCTGAAATTGACCCTTGGATAGACAGAGAAAATAACTATTAGAATCACATTTTGCGCGGGTGTCAGGGGCACAGCTTATATATTGCAACTTCGTTTTGCGTAGGTAACTGTTAGGACTAACACAAACTTAAAGCACGGAGTCACATCAACTGTTAATTAGAATAATATTTTCATACAGTTGTTTACAATTTCAGTACTTATCGTAATTGAAATATTTCAACATAATAATATCACAGCCAATTAAAATGACCACAATTTATAGGTTACAAATGGTCAGCGACCATGAAAATATCTGATATGTTTATGCATGCATATAAACTAATGAATCCGGCGTCATAATTCATGGAGACTATAGCGATAACCCAGTGCTTATAATTGCAACCTCAGACTGATCACGACAACTGTTACGTGACTTCACGGAGAAAGTATTTAGTGCTGTTAAGGAATATTTTTTAAATGGACTTCAAGGGAAACAAATCACAATTAGGCATTTTTATTGTTTTAGTTCTTATTCAATTCTATATTAAATTGGATGTCGATTTTCAAAGTAACCAGAAATCGTTTTTTTCAGGACTGTACAATATTAACATGATTAAAGCATTTCAGAAACTTAATCACAAAGGTGTATTTAATTTGGCATACGTGTCCCTTTCGAAGTCAAGAGGTGTAGGAAGCCCCTAAACATATCTTTTGTACTTCTTATATGTTATATCTATCTCCCACTCTTACCATCATCTCTCATTACTCTGCCCTTAATATGTAACAATGTTCAGGGAATTCCTTATCTCCGTATTGTCAGTGGAATTTGTACGTCAATACGTAGTTCACCTAGAATTCTCTACATAGATAGATACATACCCTTTTCGGTCTATGAAACCCGATTTGTTATATAAAATATACTTCTTATTACTAGGATATATATATATATGAGTGAATGAACTTTCTGTTCAAGTTAACTGTAGTGGAAATTGAAATTGCGGTTGGACATAAATAACCTCTAATCGATTATCTTTCGGATTTTATCAGTCATAAGGCTGATGCAAACCAATAATACCAATAATGGTATTAAATTGTTTTTGAGAACTGTTCTATGGTAGCCAGTGGTAGTGCCTAAGTACATGCGTGCTGACTACAACTCTTATGTGTTTACCTACAAAATATATAAAGGATGATCTAACCCGATTAGAAATTACATGCATATTTTTACTGACAAAGTAATACGCAAATATTTTTCTCGTGATAATATTATAAATGTGAAACTTTGTGACGATGTTCGTGCCTTTTCACGCAAAATCTATTGAATGGAAATGGCGTAGCTTGTGTAGCGACCTTTTATATAGATAGTGCCATCCACGAAGACGTGCCCCACTATTCTTCCTTATACTTTATAGTGTAAGTGTGCAACCTTCCACTAATGTTTGAGTATTATCCGTACACACTGCTTACCCGATGAGTGCACACGCACAGTACAATGAATACACTTGGGTTATACTCACCACATCCCGCGACCCCCTCGACTAGAAGTTGGTGGGGCGCGTCTTTGTGGATGGCACTATCTGTACTCCGCAATCACTTCATTTCACGAATGTATTCTGAGAATATCAAAACATCAATGATAATTAATACTTATACGAAAATAATAACAAACGTTCTCACATTACGGTGGGTTAGATTTTACTAGATTAGAACGAAATGTTTGTATTTAATCATACCGTGGGTAGCTCACGTGTTCGTTTCACACAATTTCGTTTGAAACCCTTGAAGTGAAAGTGCCCGCTGAAAGTTCTAAAGTATTATGTATTTACTAGAGTCAAAGACATATTTGTAAGAGCCGAGTGGTTTAAGTAGCCACCTGCAGAATCTAGAATGCGATCTTTACACGTATGTTTGTGAACAAATATGTATGTGATCGGTATACCGAGATACGGTAGTCACGTTGACACCTAAATATATCTACGGTGAAAAGAGGGTGTTGTGGGGTGTAAAGGCGTGAAAAAAAGATTATTTCTGACGACCTTTATACGAGAAATAAATTTTAACAATCCTAAAAGAAAGGAACGTATTCATATTTAGTTTTAGTTGATTAAAAAGAAGTTTTAAGAAGAAGAAAGAAGTTAAATTTTCGCTGTACTTTCTAATGTCTTAAGTTTCATTGATGTTGGAAAGTACTGCAAAGTTGATTTCGGTTGGTCACGTAGCCCTTACCGTGATTGTTATTCCATGGCGTGGGCTAGCTAGTCCGACAAGAGCCGTTAGCTAAACAGACGAGAGTATGCAATGCATCATGGAAACATGGTTAAACATATGGGACCACACAACTAGGCATGAGACGTGCCTAGACGCAGCTCCATTGTTACATACATAGGCAATTATGCTATGCTTGGCAGGTGTCTAATGTATGTGTTTAATTTCTTCTATTTACTTAGAGGGAACAATGTACCAAATATTTAGAAGAGGTAGGGCATCCTCCACCTTATAGAAGTCCGTAGCCAAATAACACAATTTTTTGAGTTGCCTTCCTACGTGGTGAATAAGGTTTCCAGTAATGAGCTCCTGGTGGGGGGGAAGGATTGTTATATTGAACACAATATAACAACCCTGCCAACAGGCAGCAGAGGGATTAATCCCATCATGCTGCCAACACAGTATAATTCTCCGAACACAGAGTGGCAACGCGCAAATGATACTTCGGTATTGTAAGCGTAAATAGGCTGCGGTAACCGTTTTTCATCGGGTGGGCTGTATGCTTGCTTGTCACTCTTGTAGTATAAAAATGCGACAATACACTGTCACGACTGCAAAAAAGTATAGTCAAAAAAGGATATTATAGATACTAATCAACGTTAAAGTAACTCTGTTTGCCTACGATTTGTCTGATTGACTGTTTGCTATGCCTAAACACATTTTAACGTTTATCTTTCCAATTAATTTCATATCGCATAATGGCGTAAGTTACTTTAAAATAACACTTCAGGAATGTGAAACAAGCTATGAATATTTTTGTGGGATACCAATGATTACTAAAGTAGTACTATAATATTATATAGGCGAAGTAGCCGGAACTAGCTATATAGGGTTAAACCACCACAACCGCATTAAAATCCGTTCAGTATTTTTGTTTCAGTTTATCGCATACGAACAGACAGACGTGCGGACTTTGTTTTACAAAATGGAGTGATAGTGATCTCAAAATGCTACACGTATTTTTTTATTAATAGCGATTGGCATTCCAATGTGTGACTATCTACTATCAAGTAAAGATTTGTACAGCCTTTTTGATAAAACCTTTTCCTTGCCTAATATGCAATGACGATACTGGTTTCTTCTACTCAGGATATACAAGATATTTAATTGATTTCAGCTTTTAGTAAGGCAGGAAGGAGTGTTTGAGCCCAAAGTCATATATAATAAAGCTTCCTATTTGAATCATTTTGTCTCAACAAGGTCAGTGTTCCGTGTGTCGGCGATCCGAAACAGAACGGAAATGTACCTACCCACGAAATATGGCAAAATTACTTCCACTGAGAATTACTAAAAAGCCGTTTCAATCGAGTTGTAATCACTACTAACCAATCGTATCTTTACATCAATACCGCCATTTTTCGTCCTTCAATATTGCCGCTCGATATTATAAATGCGAAAGTTTGCGAGGATGTTTCTTCCTCTTTCATACGTAATCTACTTTTCCTAAGAACTGCTCTAAAGAGACGACGAAACAAGAGTACTGTCATTCGTTAAGCCACGATATGCAACATGACTGCTTCTTTAAAAACTGAGATGTAAGAATTAATTTCCCTGTACAGTCTTTGTAGAAATGCAATTACACAGCTTGACTTATGATTTTATTGGCTAGCAAAAATGTCAAAGTACTTACTCGCTAATGCCAATATGCGTGAAAGCTGTCAAATGCAACTGTAGATTCTAGTAGAGTGCAATAAATGTACAGTTCGGTTCGGTTGGACGAGAGGACCTCACTCGTGTTCGCACTAAAACAAGATGTAGGACTTTGTACATATTTTTATTCTTGCAGTCGATTCAGTTTTGTTATCCACTTCCTGTCATGGCGATTACTGTTAATGCAAAAAGCTTTGGTATTTAATACATTTTGGCGTCAATGATTTTAGCTTAAGGCAACTCTACACATTTTTATTCATTCCATTTTTGTAATACCGGATGAGTGTGCGTAAATCGTAGGTCGCTATGAAGTAGGTACTTACCTTAAATACAGTTTTAAACATGAGTATTGTAATAACAATACGAGTATATATGGTTTGATCGAACCATTGATTTTTTTTTTCAAATCTCGTTAGACCTTACATATAAACATATTCGATACCGTACGTATAGTCAATTTGTTGCTTGGTTATCTTGCTGCCTAACCAATTTTTTTGGGGTACCCCACACACGTAAAACGGAGAAAAATATATTTGTTCGCCATAACTGTTGTGTGGCATATCTTATTGAAATAGATAGCTTATTGAAAAATATTTCCATTTACGAAATATTAAGCTTTAAAGCTATAATTTTTGTTACGTCATTAGAGTCATGTCCCCACTACCAGCTACACTGCTGTTTGTAGATATGTAAAAGAAATCGCACTGGTAGTGTATATGATGAATTTAAAAGGAAAATTATCACGGCAAAGTTAGCTTTACCAAGTTGTAAAATGTACATGGAACTACGGAACCCTACACTGTGTGTGGCCAGAAACACTTGGTCGGTTTTTATAATTAATCAAATTCTATTTCAGACATTCTTACAATAAGGAAATGAGCAAATGCCACTTAACCCTGCCATAAACGTTTTAAAATCATAAAAAAAAATTCTTCGACTTATTCGGATGTAGTAACCCCATTGGATTAAGATAAAGTGCGAGTTTCTAGAATGAAAAAAATATTTACACTTAATTTCTACTTGTTACAGACTAGCCAATTGGAGGCGGCGTGGGTGAATTCCCTTCTATCAGGGTTTTATCTGCTGGCTGGACCCTTCGTTTCGGCGCTCGCTAACAAGTATGAAACGCAGTACTTATACATCTGTCAACTTCCTATTCCACCACAGTCCTTATCTGCTTATATTATAAAGAGGAAGAGTTTGTTTATTACTTTGAACGTCTGAAATTATTAAACCTATTTGATAAAATCTTTGTGCTCTTTTTTTTGTATTAGATAGCCCGATCCCCGGATGAGGCTATATATATATATATATATATATATATAGTTATTATATATATTATAGTATCCTATATATATATATATATATATATATAGGATACTATCAGTTGGACCGGATATTAAAATTTATCGTGTGATACCGCCGAGCATGGCTAATTAATAATAATTGTTTATTATTTGAATTAACATCTAGTAGAGTAAATAGTTGATACTATCCAGACAACGCCAATATAGCTATTTAAAAGCGACCGTTTGTCAATATTTGCAAAGATCTAGTGTCCACAAGGTAAGTATTTTCTTGAATAAATTATGCTTTTTTTCAGGTATGGATTCCGCGTCGTGACAATAATCGGCAGTATTCTATCCAGTGTCGCCTTTGCTCTCTCCTACTACGCGTCGAGCATCTTCTATCTCTACATTGTGTACGGGATCCTCGGAGGTAGGCATTGTGACCTTTAATGGTTTTTGACTTTCATTGACAGAACATCGGGAGAAAATTCTGAGAAGAAATTCAAAGACGCATGTATTGTTATATAGCTTGTAAAGCGGCGATAGACACGCTAACTGTGACGTTGCCAATGTCACCACAGTCAGTGTGTTTGTTCCCCTTCCACGCTAAACCCCTTCCACATAAACCACGTAAGATATTATAACTTGGATTAGCACATATATCTTATACGTCACAAATTCCAGAAAGAAATTGTGAATTAAATCGAAAATTACGCGGATAAAATCTATAGGCACAACTAGTTTGTATACTTTTATTGAGATTGTTATGCCTCAACTCATATTTCATTATCCAACAGGTATTGGAATGTGCATGATCTACATGCCGGCTGTTCTGACGGTCGGGTTCTACTTTGAGAAGTGGCGCGCACTTGCCACTGGACTCGCACTCTGCGGTTCTGGAGTGGGTACCTTCGCAGTTGCACCTATCACGTCGCTGGTTATTGACACCTACGACTGGCGAGCTGCTGTACTCGTTAACGCTGGTTCGTCTCAAATTAATACTAATAATCTAGCATGTATAAAGACATCACCATAAAATTTATAGATGCGCCACTGATCTCTTTGATTCTCTTTGATCTACAATTGTGTAGTAAGAGGCACTTTTGCTTTTAAGATCAGTGAGATTAACAAGAATCTGACTCATTTTTGTTAATCATGACTGATCCTAATCCAGCATTCTTTCAGCATCATTTCAATCCAGCAATATTATGAAAATTATACATAACTAGCTGTTCGGGTTAAGATATCGATAGTGGCGCCATCTATCGGATCCAATTGTGGATCTAAGTCATTCTCGTATCCACCTGAAGATACACAAAGTATTTCAGTCAAATCGGTCCAGCTGTTTAGGCGGAGCAGTAGCATACACACGTACAGTAGAATTATATATATTAAGATTAGAGACACATCAAACAAATATGCAAAATATCCACGGCCTTTGCTTATAGCAGTTTATGTCAAATATTGCCGACCACACCATAATAAGAGTCTCAATTTCAGGAATGTTACTCCTGTGCATCATCTTTGGTGCTCTGTTCCGACCGATCAAGCCCATGCGAGTGACCCTCGCCGACCAGCCCGAAGAAGAGGACACAGCGCGCCGCCATGAGGAGGCTGTCGAGAAGCTCAATTCCATGCTCAAACTTCACAGTAAACTCGACTCCGGTATCTCTATGCCTCCGGAAATGAGGTTCAACAGGGCGGGCCCACACACCTGGATGGGGGTTGCCAACAACACCCGCTACCCCACCGCCGAAGAGGTTTTCCGTGGCAGTAACTCACACCTGAGCAACACACACCTTGGCCGCCGCTCCTCAGCTAATGCCACGACCATTAAGAACAATCTTGGAAATAAACCACTGTTCATTGATGTACCCGTGGCCGAGAAAGACGAGCAGGAGGACTCCAACAGCAACATTGACAACACGGAACCTTTGATCGCGTCAGCTGTCAAAGTGGTCACGACCCCTGTCATTCACCACCACCACCACCAACGCCGCTCGCACGCCGATTTAGTGGCCAGGCCTCTATACCGTGACGACATTTTCTTCGGCGCCAGTCTGACTCGCCTTCCGCAATACACGTCACGTACTTCACTCGGTTATCACTTGGCGGTCACTCATGTGCCAACGAAGGAAGATGCTCAAGAGGAGACCTCTGGAAAATGCCGATTCTGCCCCGAAGCAGTGAAGAGAGCATTGGCTACTATGTTGGACGTGAGCCTTTTCCGATCGCCAACGTTTGTCATACTCGCTCTTAGTGGATTTTTCACCATGTTGGGATTCTTTGTGCCTTTTGTATACCTAGAGAAACGGGCTTTAGCTGAGGACATGGACAAGAATACAACACAATGGCTGGTGTCTGCGATAGGTATCGCCAATATCTTGGGTCGTGTGTTCTGCGGGTTGGTGTCGTCCGTGCCAAAGATATCTCCATTGTGGCTGAACAACATTGCACTGACCGCGGGTGGGATTGCGACTATGTTCAGCGGGCTTTCCTATCACAGTGGATTCCAGTTTGGATACTGCGCTATATTCGGCCTTGCTATCGGTAAGTTGCCTCACATCGATCCATGTACCGTATGATACAGGAATAGGAACGCTTAGGGTTTTTTGTTCCAACGTTAAGCCAACATATTTAGGAGAACAAAATTTATCGAAAACGATATGACGACACGATAATCGGTTGAAATTTATTGGAAAGATTATTGTCAAGATTATTGGAAATCATTTTATATTTTAGTACTTCTTAATATGTACTAGGACCTTTATATATATATTAAGGTCTATCTATCAAAATAAACACTTGTATGCTCTGAATGCCTAATGCCTCCCGTAAGAGGCGAAAGAAACTTTCCGCGTTTTCGCTCTAAAATAATAGTTCCCTTTTTAAACTGGAGATGCAATGTGCTAGAGATAGACAGACATGCGCTGGCTGTATATAGCTAATGCCTTTCACGTGTATGTTTTACAATATCTGTGTAATTGGTACATTGCAGCATGCTTCGCGTCGTTGCGGTCGATCATAGTCGTGGAGTATCTGGGCTTGGAACAGCTCACCAACTGCTTCGGTCTGTTTCTGCTGTTCCAAGGGCTCGGCGCACTGCTCGGCTCACCAATTGCTGGTTGGTATATTGATACCAAGTGTGTACATTCATGCAAACGTGTATATTTTAATATGGCTCTGATGATTGATTGGTTGCCTGAGTAGAGGATAAATGTAGGTACTTATTTTCACGTATCATAGACTAGTGTACCCGCGCGTATGCCGGTTTCTTCTCGATGTTTTCCTTGACCGTAAAGCTTGTCGTGTGACTCACTTCACTTAAGTTCAGATAAATCTCATTGCTACAGTCGGGATTCGAACTTGCAATATTTGTTTTGTATGCAACTACTCAATTACAACGCTCTATTGATTAATATATCGAAACTAAACGCTGTAACGGGTATCTTAAAGTTAATAGCAGGTCATGGTAATATCGTTAGACGCATGCAGCAAGTTACACAATTGCGGGCGCCGGCTATTTCTGTAGGATGCCTAGACTCCCGTGCCAGATGCCTACCTTCGCCCGCATAGTTCTTGAACAATGACCTAGCAAATACTGAGACGAGCGTTCTATTATCGTGTGGTATTTGAAACGTTTTGATCTAATTCAATGAGACCAAGAACTATCTACGATATATATTGCTGATTGTGAGTAAGTAGGTTCAAAATTATTTAATATGACCAATATATACATAAATACGGGCATATTAGATTTTGCCTTTTTACTCTACTAATAGGTATTTGAAAGTTTGGTGGATGTTTGTCCCTGTTTTCCTGCAAATACTACTAGAATGAAGGAAAAATATAATTGAAACGAATTTTACGGAGATAGATTATTAGCTCGTTGAATGTAGGTAATTAATAATGTATTATGGTAATAATTATAATGTAATAGCCGTGGTGACCGAGTGGTTCGAGCAGTTGCCTGCGACGCAAAGGTCGCAAGTTCGAATCCCGACTGTACCAATGAGTTTTTCTGAACTTAAGTACCTACAGTGATTAGTCACGACACGAGCTTAACGGTGAAGGAAAACATCGAGAGGAAACCTGCATACGTCTGAGAAGAAATTCAAAGGCGTATGTATAGTCGTGCTGGAGTAACGGCGATGGACTCGCCATCTGTCACGTTGGCACCTATTATACCTCTGGCGGAAAGTGGGTGTGTGGGTATTACCTATACACCTCTGCCTACCCCTTCGGGGACCCTTGTGGGAAGGCGTGAAGATATATTATTATTATTATTATGTAATTAATGTAAGACATATGATATGTATTATTCGAGAAAAAAACTAAGAATGGGATCAATGAACTAAATGGGTGAAATCGCGGGGCAGTCCTAGTAATAAAATGTTATAAAAATCTGATAATTAATTGAAGATGTGCAGAGATTATCTACTATCGCAACCCAATATTGTGTGGATATTGCGCGAGATAAGGGATAGCCGACCATTTTGAGTTGGTTACATATGTTGGTTAATTACACTGTTATATATGTATGATCATGGCTTCATATCAACACGGCGCTTACTGGCCCCTGAACCAAACGTAACTTTTTTCGCTTCGTTTATGTCTAGCCGTCTGGTACGCCTGTGCTGTGGTTCTAGTAATATGAGATATAATAATTATGAAACATAACATATCTATCACTATCACCTGCCTACAACATTACAAGCTTAGATGGTTGAATTTTTTTATTTTTTTTTTCAATTATATCGCACCGTTTCCCTCGCGGGTAGGCGTAGTAGGTAATTCTTCTTAGACTTCTTCTTTCGCTTCAACCATATTTGGTCCACACATAATTATCATGTATACTCGCCGGTTTTAAGTACCAACTCTCGATGTTCCCATCCTCGATTATTCCATCGTTTTGAATAATGTAATTGGAACGTGTTTTTTCTCTA